>CAUYON010118569.1:0-28361 GCA_963573935.1 Arctocebus calabarensis
TAATGATTTCTCAAACCCTGCAGGGTGGAGAGCTTAAATCCTCCTCAGCCTGTTTAGAAGGCACTTTAAATCGCAAACTTGGGCTAAGCAGAAGCTTTCCCAGGAAAGTGCTTGTGGCTGGGATCACTCTTTAAGTGGCTATTCACTTACCCAGTGTGCCGGAAACTGGGCTCACCCAATGCCCCGAGGGCTAAGGCTGCAAGGCGTCTCAGTCCCCGCCTCTCAGTACCCGCCTTTAGGCTGCTCAGACACAGGGACTCCTGAACAAAAGCTGTGCAACCACCACCTAAATAAAATCCAAGAATTTGAGCAAAGCCTTCACTAGTACACTGGAAACAAAGTCTAGTCCAGTCCAGCAGCAACTGCTTGATTAGTACCTTTCTCAAGTTCAGATGACCTGGTGTCTGGGTGGAGCTGAGTGAAAGAAAAAGGGGTCAAACAAGCTGAGTGAAAGAAAAAGTGGACGGTGAGGAGGAAGGCTAAAGCCGATGGTCCCACAATGAATATTTGAAACCACGAATCATCAAATGTAAGGGTATTGCAAACGTTTAGTGAGAAATCTTATAAATGTTACGACTGTTACATGCTTCACACTTCTATATGCATGGCTTTGGCTTATGATGCAATCAAATTTCCAAGTATATGAGATATGTATATGTATGTACTCACACACACCCCCCAAGCCATCAGGAATACTCCTGTCCCAGTTGTAAGCATAAACATTTTTGTTAGATTGGGTCATGAAACTTTGTCAGCTTTTCCACCATCAGATCATTACGGTTGGAATCTACAGGTGACAGAAAGGCATCAGTGCATTTTGTTGATAAGTTCACAGAAAGTTTTAACACCTTATTAGGTGAGTTAGTGTTGGTCTGCTTATAGGAAACTGGAATCCTGCCATAGAGAAGAGAGAGATGTGATGTAGCTTCTGTGTCATATGTGTTCCTATGGAACACACATATGACATGTGATTTTATTTGGCTTTCACAAATAGGGCTGCTGTAAGGAAGCCCTATTATAGGTAATTTAAGATTACCCACCTTTAGGTTGTGGATCTGGATCAATCTTTCCAGCATTGAATGCATATTCTTTTTACTGTCCCATGTTCCCTCCTGCTGTCTCCATTGCTAAGTGAGTAACCACTTATGTATCACAACTATAACACCATAGAGAATTATCTTGAAGAGGATGGGATGCCTGTGAAGCAGAACTGGAATTTTTTTTTGGGGGGGGTGGCAGGCAGAGATGTCTGTTAGAAGCACAGCTAGATTTAAGCTGTAGAGGAAGCTGGATAGAGAGTGGGTATAAAACATGGTTTTGTGTACTTCAGATCATGCCTGGATGGGTTATTATAGCACTAAGCACTCAGTTGTGTAATTCAGAGATGGGAAAAGTTTTCTACTGAACTTTTGGGGCTTAAGCCCCAAAGCATGCTCAGCATTAAGTTATTCTCCCTGGCAGAGAACACAAATTTCTTTGCTCAGAGCTATGGTGTAGTAGAAGGAACAGAATTTTGCAACATCGCCCCTTACGTTAATGGCTCTTACCTTCCAAGGAGCTTGGAGGAATGGTGCACAATTGAGTGCCCAGTGACAAGTCGGCTGGTCTTGCCATTGCTGCTAATTATCTGGCAGGCAGGAAAGGTGGAGCAGGGTCTGTGAACTCTGGAGAATCAGGAAGGCACTTTAGTGTCTGTGGCATGCATATTGGAGAACGGACCCCAGTGGGTCGTGTCTGACCTTTACCTCCTCTTCACTACCAAGCAGACATTTTTGCCAATTATAATCCCAAACACGCTGAAAAATACACTTGGCCACTGACAGTTTGCAAGGGAGAAGCAATGCCTCTAGAATAGAGTTAGACGCATGCCTAGGACAAAGAAGAAGGGTAAAGAAAGTGTTATTTTCTAATGCAAATAGATGGCTTTGTTAAATACTGGAGAAATTCCCTTGGTGTCCACCTTACCCAGGTCTGATAAAAATGCATTTGCAATGCAGTGCCAAGAAATAACATCTTACTGGGCCAAAGAGGTTAAGAGCACCTCCCTAACTACGGAACAAAACTTATTAAAATAGTCTTTCCAGCAAGAGTAGCCGCGTTCACTGCTCTCCCCACACCCTTCCCTTTCTTTCATTACGCATGATCAAAATAGAAAAATCTACTTTTGTATAAAAAATAATAAATGTTAAAATGGGGGAAAAATTAATGGTAAACAGGGTCAGAAAACACAGCAGAAGCAGAAGGTCAACAATACAAACTTGACGGGCAGGTAAGTTAAAATGTTATTTTGGCAGACAGAATTGATACAGACTTGTTCAAAGAAAATCTGCTCCAAAACTACGACAAATATTATCCTAATCCCCTTTTCTGCTACATGTTGCAGATGAGTGAGATCCTTTCAGAAAATTCTTATTACTGCAAATAGGTGTGAGTCCAGAAAATATGTCAAGTTGACAATTTACAAATTTCTTTTCAAGCAAGAGAGGAAACTAGAAATCAGACTATTTTTCAAAAAAGTCCCATGCCTGGTGTTTGGTATCTTTTAATACTGGTGGCCAAGAACAGGCGGCTAGGAAAAGGCTCATTACCAACTCAGGAATCATCTCTTGGAAACAAAAGCCAGAATGCAATAAGTCAGACAAGCCATATTAGAAAAACCTAATATTGGGAAGTACATTTTTCCTGCTGCCTGGTGGGTACTGACAGCTTGGGTTTAGTCAAACTACTGCTGATGGAAATCAGGGAGAAAGCACAGTCTCGCTACAATTAACGACAAGACTGTTAGGGTCATGAAACAACCTAAAGAACATTCGTCTTCAGCTGGGGTGGCTTTCTCAGGTCCCCGTGCAGTGTCAGATATTCACTGAGCTTCAGTTGATCCTGAATAGCAGCCATCTCTGCCAATATTAAAAGATACCGAACACCATCTCTGCCTGTGTAAAGGAAAGCCACCCTTGACCAGTTAAGACACCCTCTGGATCAATGGACAGTGACATTTCCTCAGGTATAAACCCGACCATCTAGAATACATATCCAGGAAAAAAGTGCAGGAAAGAGAAAAATACCGTTAGGTTGTTTCTGAGAAATAACAGTGATTATGGACCAAAAGTGAAGTGAACTTGAATAACTCAGGTAAAGAAATTGAAAGGCTGAAGAACATTGGTATCCCATTCATTGGTGTTTTGGACCTTCTCTGTTCAATATTGACTTTCCTTGTAATGTAGACATGTTACTTTAAACATAGTGTACATTTATTATTGTGTACCCTCAGGAGTTCTGATTTATGTTTAAAGTAACCCTTCTCGCTCTCTAAAGTATCCAGTTTGGTGTAAAAAATTATACCATGTCTCTGTTTTTTAGCTCTCTGGGGGCATAGTTTCCACATTTTACATGAGGAGATTGTTGTACAAAATCCTAACAGCAACATACGCAAACGTTTGTTGGGTACTTTTCAAATGTTAATATATTGGTCAAAAGTTAAAAAGCAAGCTGTCACTGGCTCATTACTCAGTGCTAGCACTCTTTGAGGCCAATTTGGGTGGACTGCTATTGTCTGGAATTCAAGACCAGCCTGACCAAGAGGAAAATCTCGTCTCTACAAAAATTAGAAAAATTAACTGGGCCTGGTGGGGTGCACCTGTAGGTTCCAGGTACTGAGGAGGATGAGGTCTGAGAATTGCTTAAGCCCTGCAGTCTGAGGCTTCAGAGATTTATGATAACACTCTAGCTGGTGACACAGAGCCAGCTCAAAAAAGAAAAGAAAAGAAAAGAAATATTGTCAATTATAATTGTCCTCTTCCTTCCCTTTAGTGGAGGACTTTTGAAAATCAGCTTTCAGTAATTCAGAACTTTATCATTGATAGTGAAATCACAGGCAACCTCAGCTCTTACCTGCCGGTTTGTCTTCTTTGAATATAACCAAATGCTGGACTAGTACTGTTCAGTGGACAATATGAGGAGCACCAGTTCTAGGAATACGGTATCCAAATAATCTGAGAAATTAAACCAAAACATACTTTTGGGTTCTAATCTATTAGAAGGGACCGCTCCTTCTCTGAAATAACGTGCACCTCACGTTTATCTGTTTTGAGCTGAGAGGAAGAAATTTCAGATAAGAAGGAACCAGAATAAGAACTCTGGCAGCATGAAAAAATAAGCTATTTCAGCACCCCCTAAACGATCACAATAATTCTTCCACAATGTACCTCAATGTCAAGGAAATTTTCAAAATGTCAGAGATGGAATTAAGGATATGGATGACAGATAAGGTGAATAGTATTGAAGAGAAAACCAGCACAAAGAAAACAAAAGCATGTTCCAGGTCATAAATTAAAAAATAGAAAACTTCCTAAAGATGAAGACAATGTAAAAAAAAAAAAAAAGAACTAAAAGAAATGAAAGTGTCATACAGGAAATTTTATAGTACAGCAGAACGCTTCAAAAATGGAATAGACCGAGTCGAAGAAATAATTTTAGAGGTTGAAGACAAGTCTTTTGAAGTAATCCAATTAGTCAAAGATGCAGAAATGAGAATAAAGAAAAACGACACTCAGAGAAATACTGGACCTTATAATGCAGGCCACTATAGAAATTATAGTTATTACTAAGTGAGACAAATAAAAAGTAAAAAGCATGCAAAACGTATTTGAGGAATTATTGAGGTAAGTTTCCCTAAGATCACTAGGGATTAAATTTTCTAGGTACAAAATGCTCATCAAACACCAGGAAGATTTACAGCAAATAGTACATTCTCAAGATGTCATCCCTAATAGTTATTTAACCTGGCCGAAGTCAAAAGGAAGGAGAAAATTTTACAAGATGTGAGATAGAAGGGAGGGGGAAATGTATAGATAGAAGGGAGAGAAAATGTATTTCTACTACTAGGAGGGGAAATGGATGCTAGGCAAACTTAAAAAATAATTACCTCTTTCTGACTCGATTACAACTCTTACCTAAAATAACCTTCATGCTTCTGTTGACAATTTAAGTTGGGTTTTTTTGTCTTTGTTCGTTGCTGTAATGGCTGGATTCTTGGACCACAGGAGGAGACAAAGGGTGTGGCATACACACGTGAGCCAAATGACGTTGGGCAGTATTGTTTTACCTCTCTACTTTCTTTTATTTAAGTTGCCCATCTTGATGCTTTTCTATACACATATTGTGAAATAATCACCATAATCCAGATAATTACAGCTCCAACACTACACATAGTTACCATGGTCTTTTCCCCATGGTAAGAATATTTGGACTCGACTCTGCTAATTTTAAGTACACAATACAGTATTTACTACCCGTAGTCGCAAGCTGTATGCTTCTTCATACAGCTTTTCCTTTTTGTAAAATTAATCTCGATACATAGATTTCTCAAGCTGCCTTCCAGTTCTAAATACTGTAATTATTTTCTATCTACTGAGTGTGCAGCTTGTTATATGTAGGTTACCTGGCTCCCGATTCTTGATCATTATAAGGGCTGTTCAAATCAGGAGAGCTGAGGATCCCTGGAAGGGCAATGTCATTTCCCTAGCAGAGCTGCTCATTCTCAATTATTAAAAATGAAAACACTCCTCTCCACTCTGGAAATGTAAACGGAGAAAATGGAATGTGTTCCTTCTGGAATAGTTTAGCTGGCAGGAACAAGAGCGAAGGAGTCGACTTCTGGGATTCCTATCTTAGCTTTTCTTATTCTTCAAAATACTAGCCCTGAAGGGACAATGTCACACGTCTCCTCCTATCCTGAGTATAGTTGGTCCTGTGCCCCCAGAGAGCATTTTAATGATAATGGGCTATTTTCAGGGACAGATTGCATCTTGTCTGTTACAGAAAGCTGAAATCTATTAAAACAGTGAGGACAGACAGCAAAAGCAATGTTCCTAGGAAGGGAGAGTCTAAGGAGAGCAGTCTTTTCTTGTTTGGCCCCTTCTTCCCTTCCTCTTTCTACTTTTTGCTAGAAAAGCATACCCTTCAACTGCTCTGTTTTGTGTCCATATTATGGTCGTTGGTGTATAAAATTGCTGCCTGGTGTGTATAACTAATAAGCCCTAAAAATGATAAATAGTCTCAAGTAAGAGGAATGATTGGTGTTAAAGTCCTCAGGGTACTTTGTATAGGAATTTAATTTCTTGGGGGGAAATTGTAACTTCCGGCAGAATATTAGTTAACTAGTTCATGGCTGCAATTTATTTTCTGTTATCTGGGTTTTTGTTTTGCTTTTATTTCAAACTTTGGTTTGGAAGGGTTTTACCCAGCCAAATGAGATTACATGGCAAAGTCTGATGAACTGGAAAACACATTTATTTTTCTTAATTTTGATTCAAATTAATTGTTAGTATTCTTTCTAACTGGAGGTTTTTTTTGTACAATAGTGGTTATAGTTATTACTAAGTGAGACAGTGGTTCCCAAGTAGAGGTAATTTTTGGTCATCAGAACTAGGGAATTGCTGCCGGCATTTGGTGAGTAGAGGCCATGGATGCATCTGTACATGTCCTGATGCTCTGGACAGCCTCCTTGCCCTAGAAGAATTAGCCCGGAATGTGAGTAGTGTTAACATTTACAAACATGGCTGCAATCAGTAGGCTCCTGGTAATGTAATTCAATTTAATTTACCAAGGCATTTTTACAGACACCCACCTTTTTCCCCTCAACTTTAATTTCCCTCACTAAGAATGGGTGCTGGAGAACAAGAAGATGTTAGAGTAGGGATAAATGTAAATCAGTCCTACAGGATATAGAGTCTAGTGATTTAAAAATACACATACTCTTGACTGTAATATGAGACCATTCTGGCTCATTGATGTAACCAGTGAAATGGATTTTAGTTATCTGAGGTATCACCATCGTAAGATTCTTGAAAACGTTTTTCAATAAAACAGGGCCAAATAAAGAAATTTGTGACCCTCAAATTATACTGTTTGTGTACAACTATGAATAGTCAGATCAAAGGTTAGGTAGGATGTTTAACAGCTTGTGATGCAAAGATCACCCTGTCCATACACATTGTACTTTGCCCAACTCTGAACTTCATAGTTATTGCTGAGATTAATGGATTGATGAAAAATGTAATAACCACCATATAAATACTATTATACAATTATCCAATAGGAATAGCTGTAACTTTATAACCTTGTTTTCAAAACTCTCTACCACCCTGATTTTGGTTCATTTCTGTCTACTTCAGTCTTCTGCTCCTGTCAAACTTCTATACCCAGTGTGTCATGCAGTCACGCTACAGGTTTATAGGTAGTCATACTCATGTCTCTCCATGCCAATTCTTTCTCCTACTAACCATTAGCACTTTGGCAATCCTTCAGGAGATAACATTCCTTTTTGTGTGTGTGAACAAACTAAGCAGAAATACACTTTCTGCTCTTCACCTTCATTTCCCTTCTTCCTCCCGTTTTTCCTTTTTCCGATGATGTATAACATTTATGCCCAAAGGCATGAGAATTCTTAAAATAAACTAATATTACGTGTTCCCTGTGTGTTAGGCACTGTGCTAAATGTTTTCTTTACAGGAGCTCATGCAGTTCTTGACATATGATGCGATTGTTGTCATCCCACTTAACAGATGGTAATATGTGGGCTCAGAGGTTAAGTGACTTTTTCATGTTACTTGGGTGAGCCTAGAAATACTATATACCTGGAGGCTCTGTGCAGTAACATCCTAGTCATGTTTGACGCCCAGTGAGTTTATTTCTCCTCTCTGGTTCAACAGAGTTCTTACTTTCTGCCTCTCAGTTGCATTCTTTCTTTTTCTGATTAGTTTCTGTTGTTCTGTTATTCTTAATTTGTCCTTAACGCTTGACTTTATTTTTCATTAAAAACCTCCATTTCTTAATTTTACTAATTTACATTCTAGGTAGCTAGATTTATGTTTTTCCAATTGGAAAACTTGGGGAATTAAGTCATTTGGTAATGGGTTCCATAGGGTTGGGGAATAGAACTTTGAGTTCTAGTCTGGATAATTAAGTTCTAAGACAAAATAAATCTACAAACAGAAAAACACAAAGAAAAGTCTACCCAAACCAATGTGGAAATGGAAATAGGAAGATAAAGGTACACAGGGTCATCTGAACCAAAATGGATCAGACACAAGTTTTGAATTAAATTGTGGAGCTGGGAATCAGGACCAGAGATAAACAAGGAAATGTAATTTAGATGACCTGAGTGGCAGGGGAATGTGAACATTGTGTCAAGTCATTTGGGGGATATTCATTCATTATTACTTTTGTATGTTTGTTTTTTCTTTTAGTTATGAGCAAGACAAAGGAAATTTATGTTTTTAGTTAAACGTGGATGGGATGGGATTGATCAATCTTCCTCTTGAAGAGTACAGACCAAAAAAATGTTTATTAAAAATATTTGTACTAGAAACAATGTGAGGCTTTTAACTTTAAAAGACAAAACTATGCATACTTATTGTTAAAACATGATAAAAATATCAGTGTATGCGAGGGAGAGGACAGAAGGGGAGAGGAAAACCATGGGAGGAACATATAGAGTGAAAAAAATCCTTATTTATCTCAGCATCTGCCTACCCCATCCATTGTGAACAGTAATGCCACTATTGCAAAGACTCAGAATATCCATTTATTTGATACTAAGGGAGGACATCCTTCTTTTCTTTTCTGACCACTAGAGGGGGCTTAGTTTTTGCTCTCTCATGAAATAGTGTCCTCAAAGGGTACTATACTCAGGGCCTGCGTTTTCAGATGACAAATGTATTTAGACTCAAAACCATGAACAGTCATCAAAATATGAAAAGGGAGCATGGTCGTCTACTGTGCTGTTTTGTTTGTTGTGAAATTGCAGTTTTCTGTAGGGGTGTATTTAGGCTATTTTATGCTGTATTGTTCACAAAAGGAAATATATAAACCGTACTCTATTAATGCCTTATGGTATGCCTTATACCAACATAGAATACAAAGAAATGATTCTTCAATGACGACAAAATGCGTGGTTCATTGAAAGAAGCATAAAAGTCACTTGTTACTTACAAAATTGGACCTTTTGACTGAACAAATGTGTTACTTTATTTGCTGCCTATCGAATAGAAGGCAGCAAATATTCGAAGTCCTGTTCGAAGTCTTGAGCTGAACTTGTGGGTATAATCAGAAAAATAAAGTTAATACATATAACATATATATGTTTTATATATGTGTGTGTGTGTTTGTGTGCGTACATACAGAAGTAAATTTTAAGAAAGAATAATTGTTAAGCAAGCCCCATAGTACAGGAACCAAGATATAATTTGGGGTGAGGTAAAGCCTTGCCTATAGAAGTAACTATTCAATGTAAATACTTACGATAAACCTTGTAACAGATTTACAACAGGTTTACAAACAATCATAAAGTGACCTTTTTGCAATTGTTTCAGCGACAACCAAATTAACATTCTGTCCAAGACTCATTTAGTTTAATTGTTCTAGCCTAAGTAACATCAAAAGGTCAACATTGGTAAAGGAAACGGAAAAACGTAACAAAACAATGTTCTCTAAACCAGTGTTTGAAAAGTGCATGATAAACCTATTTTAACTTGATCTGGTAAACCCTGGAACAGTGATGCACTGATGTGTTTTCTTCAGCTAATGGTCTTCAGCTATCCATTGCTTTGAGTAACCATTAGTTTCATGTGTTGAGACTCTCCACAAATGCAATTTCCGGGTTGTTGAACCTTTCTGCAATCACGGTCTCTTTAATTTGAGTGACTTGGTTGTGGTCAATTTCATTTAGTTTTCTTGGACTTCAATTGTCAAGCAAAAGCACCACGTCCTTTTACTATTAGGCTTTCTCTTTCCACAACACAGCAATATATTCCTGAGGGGCAATGCACTTAGATTCTTACCTATTACCACTTACAATTTGACATCAGGAATGGAAGCAGAGGAAACAGTTGAGCAGCTGTTTAATGACTGTTAAAGTCATTTACTAACAGTCTCAAAGCTTCACTTAAAGCCTAATGATATTAATGTCTTTGGATCAAGCTTTAGTGGGTTTTTTTGTTATTGTTATTGTTGAATAATTTTTCATAAGCTTTCCTAAATTTATAGCCTCATCAACTCTACTTTTTAACCTCTGGTCACCTGAGACCTTTCCTGTCTCCATTTTCTTCTCCCCATTTGTTTTTTTTCCCCCCATCTCTCTTTTTCCTGCCACCCCAGACTGGGCCTGACAAGTACAGCTTTTGAAAAAAATGACAATGGTTCTGAACAAAGCCTGTCGTTGCAGGCAATTGTTCAACTATCAAGGGTATTGCGCCCTCCATTACTTAAGCTCTCATTTGAGATTTTCATGGTTTTGAGAAATGTTTATGGCTGACAGTCCTTTCTTTATGGCTCTATCCTTCAAGCTCTGACTGATACTGTTGAGAATGACTGCTTGAATGACTGATAAAATGCCATTTTATGCACTGATAAGATGCCATTATTTACAAGAGAATGTTTGGGAGCAATAAGATCTGTTTCAATTTATCTCATCCACCTGAATTTAAGTCTTTAGATTGTTTGCTGATATAACCAAATTGTCTCCGTTTTTTTGAGAGAACAGCCATTGTGGAATGCTACAGGGTTATAATAATGGTCTCACCATGACATCTGTGTTGTATTTCACTGTGCACATAGGTGCAATATTTTGGACTTAATTAATACGCTCCAGGAACCTCGGTTTATGGATGGTAGTAACCATATTTTAGATCACGTGAAATACTGCAACAAAAATTCAATTCGTAAGGCAGATGGCAAAGCCTAGTTTCAAGAACAACAAAACATGAAGATTTACAATGAGTTTCAGAATGCTTCAACTGGAATCCAGCCTCTGCCAAAACTCTGTTATTTCACTTGGGGGTAACAATCTGTGAGGGTCATTAGTGTCCTCATAAAAACAGAGTATAAAGTAGTCAAATGAATAGTCGAGGCTTTCTCTATGCAACGTAAGTGGAGTTATTTGGAATGGTTTCCAAATGTTTAAAAAAATTATTCTCTAGTCATTTGGTTTCCAACATTGAAACATTTTTAAAAGTTCTAATAACAGGAGGTTGAGATATCATGGGATGTGAAGTTTACAGGAAGGACTTTTATAAGCATGTGTGTGTTTGTGTTTAATGGAATTTGTAGCAGTTACTCATTCATTTATTTCCTAGTCTAAGTTCGGAAGAGTTATGAAAAAGAGCCGAATGAAGGCAACTGATACGTATATTACTCACTAGTCAAACATTGTACTTCAGTTGGAAATTCCTAAAACAAGTAGCTGGGACTACAGGAACCCGCCACAACGCCTGGCCATTTTTTGGTTGCAGCCATCATTGTTTCTCGGGCCTGGGCTGGAGTCGAACCCGCCAGCTCAGGTGTACATGGCTGGCGCTTTAGCCCATTGAGCCACAGGCGCCGAGCCTATTTTTGAATTTTACCTTAAATCTTTCTAGGGATAACTTGGCATACAATAAATAACTACTGAGTGAATTTATCTCCTGTTGATTTTTTTAGGATTCATTTACTGTTTAACTCTACAGTTGGAGTTGGACTTTATAAAAGGACTGGAAAATTATGACGTTACTTCTTGATCCTTGCAGGGTCAATCTTTAGGGTAAGGTAATGTGTAGTTATGGGCATGGGTTAGGAAACATTGCATTTTTTGAAAAATCTTGTGGGAATGTGGTTAGGACTTCTGGCTTTTCCATATGTGGACTTTGCTTCCAAATTGCTTTCAGTTGGTAAATATTGTAGGAAGCTGAATACTGGCAGGAGCTGTGAATTACTTTCTGTTCATTGACAGAATGTCTACATTAACTATTTCTTATGGATAGTAACACATATCTTCCCTGCAGGGGCTGTCAGGGAATCTGTGAGATGTGAGACCAGAACAGAGTCTACTACTAAATATGTGCCAAGAGAATGGAGACGTTTGGGGGAATGTTTGCAGCATTGATTGATGTGAGGAAAGTGTCTAAAGGGAACAGATACTCTAAATGAAGGCCCCAAACTTTCTTACCCAAAGTGTACTCATTCCAGAGCATTTGTGTCTTTATTTGTCAAATAAATGAGGTATTCCAATTATTTAGACTATGGGTTGGTGCACATTGTAAAAACAACAAATAACAATTTATGATGGAAATAAACCACGTTTGTAGTCCTCCACCACCCACAGTTATGACACTGACTCTCAATCTCTTTGACTTTGGATTCAAAACAGTGACAAATAATACCCAGCTATACGTCAGAAATAAATTTCTGAATTAAATCTGAATTTCAGCTCAACCCAGATAAAATTGTGGCCATGTTGCCAGTATAAGGCCATGACTCTGAGGGACTCTCCAGAAATGCAGCCTCACTACAACTCATGCAGTAACACTTCAGAGAATCAAGAAAATGAAAGCGGGTTCGCATCAGTTTGCTGGGTGAGCAGGTGCACAACCCCTTCTGCTCCCTCACACCTGATTTACATAATAGGAAACATGCATTATTTGTCACGAAAATCCTTTGTGTGGGGGAAGAGTAGAAATTTGAATCTATCAATTACGCAAGTGATGACTAAGCTGTAAATGACAAGCAGGATATATTAATACTCTTAATAGGGCTGATTTAATGATAGAGACCCCTGGGAGAACAGTTTCACTGAGGTGATGAGTGTAAGAGGCAATGGAAGTGAAGAAGTGAGAGGAAGTGACGATATGGTGGACAATTTACTCATAATTATGAAAATTATCCCTATAATTATACTATTCCCACTTACCTGATGCTCCAATAATCATACTCTATGACTTAACACAACTGCCCACAGCCTTATAATTAGCTCTATTGGCTTGTACCTATTATACCAGCTCAACAACGGCCTACACTTTTCCACATTATACTCTTCAGACACCTTATCTACCCCACTCATAATTCTAACAATATGAATTAATAATCATGGCAAGCCAACCACTTTCACGAAAAAAACCCTACATCTCAATATTGATTTCCCTCCAATTATAACATTCTCAGCATCAGAATTTATCCTATTTTATATCCTATTTGAAGCCACACTAATTCCCACCTTAATTATTATTACACGATGGGGGAACCAAACAGAACGACTAAATGCAGCACTGTATTTCTTATTTTATACCTTACTCGGATCCCTTCCTTTGCTAGTTATACTAATTTGTATTCAAAGCTCCCTTGGATCATTAAATTTCAACATAATATCCTTATACACCCAAAACTTAACAACTAACTCATGATCTAGTGGCTTAGCATGAATAGCATGCATAACAGTATGTTCACAGCTGAATACTTCTATGGTTAGGGTCTACAGGATCTAAGAAGGTCAACCATTTTCTTTCATTTTGTCCCATTTTCTCCATTTCCTGTAGTCCAAGCTCCAATGTTTCTGTTCATATACTACCATTTCTGGCTCGGCGCCTGTGGCTCAACGGGCCAAGTCGCCAGCCATGTACACCTGAGCTGGCGGGCGCGAGTCCAGCCCGTGTCTGCCAAACAATGACGGTTGCCACCAAAAAATGGCCGGGCGCCGTGGCGAGCACCTTTAAAAGTCCCAGCCACCTGGGAGGCGGAGGCAGGAGACTCACCTGAGCCCAAGAACTGGAAATCGCCGTGAGCTGCGATGCCACAACACTCCATCCAGGGAGACAGACTGAGGCTCTGTCTCAAGAAAAAAAAATAAAATACCATTTCTATTCCTGGATTTTGTTGAGACGGTCAACTATATCTGTGGTTCACACCTACACTACTTTCCTTGTCAAATAGTCCAACACACTCTTTCTGTTCTCTTCCAAACTAGCTTGCTCATTTTTTGTAATACAGATAGGCTGACAATTTTGCAAATATTTACGTTTTGGTCTCCTTTTTTTTTTCTTTTGAGACAGAGCCTCAAGCTGTCACCCCGGGTACAGTGCATCACAGCCCACAGCAACCTCCAATTCCTGGGCTCAAGCGAGTTCCCCGCCTCCGCCTCCCAGGCAGCTGGGCCCACAGGTGCCCATCACAATGCCCGGCCATCTCCTGGCCGCAGCCGTCATCGTTGTCAGGCGGGCCCGGGCTGGACTCCAACCGGCCAGCTCAGGTGTACGTGGTTGGCGCCCCAGCCCATTGAGCCACAGGCTCCAAGCCTGGTCTCCTTTTTTATTTGCGGTTAATATCTTTATTCTCGTTTAACTATGAGCATTCAGGAAGCTGTTCCTTTCTACAGTTTTCTTTCTTTTCTTAGGGACAGTCTCACTTTTTTGCCCTCCAAGAAAAAAAAACCCTCCTCAGCTAAATATCTATTTCCTTGCCCACAAATTCACAAAGTCTACCTTCTATTAACACAAACATAGTTCGGCCAAGTTCTTTGTCACTTCATAGCAAGGATCACTTTTTCTCCATTGTCTAATATCATGGTCCTCATTTCTGAGACCTCATCAGAATAGCTTTTTTTTTTTTTTTTGAGACAGAGCATCAAGCTGTCACCCTGGATAGAGTGTTGCGGCATTACAGCTCACAGCAACCTCCAATTCCTGGGCTCAAGCGAGTCTCCTGCAGCCACCTCCCAAGTAGCTGGGACTACAGGCGCCCGCCACAACACCCGGCCATTTTTTGGTTTCAGCCGTCATTGTTGTTTGGCTGAGTGCAGTGTTATAATCGTAACTCACTGCAGCCTTGAACTCCCGGGCTCAAGCAATACTCCCACCTCAGCTTCTCAAAGTACCAGGATTACAGGTGTGTGCTATCATGTCTGGCCTGCCCAACCTGGATAATTTGTAAAGAAAAGAAGCTTATTTGGCTCATGGTTCTGGAGGCTGGCAATTCTAAGAGGATGGTGTGGGCATCTGGTGAGGGCTTCATGCTTCAGTATCCCTTGGTGGATAGGGGAAGGGCAAGGAAGCATCTGTAATCCTAGCCCTCTGGGAGGCTGAGGCAGGAGGGTTCCCTTGAGTTGAGGAGCTGGAGACCAACCTGAGCAAGAGTGCGACTCTGTCTACAGTTTCTGGGAGTCAGGAATCCAGGAGCAACTTGGGTGGTTCTGGCTTTGGTTTTTTGGGCTGCTGTCATCTGAAGGCTTGACTGGGGGCAGATGCTCTACTTCCAAGTTGGACCACTCCGGTGATTGCTAAGGTAGTGCTGGCTTTTGGCTGAGCGCTTTAGTTCTGTCATATGTGGATCTCTCCATGAGACTGCCTGAGTATCTCCAAAACATGGTGGTTGACTTCCACCGACACAATCTGTGCTAGCCCTTGAGTACAAGCCAATAATGCCAGCTTCTTTTACAGGTGCTCAAGTTCAAGGTCCTAAAGGGGATTCGAACCTACAGTCTCCAGAAGCCGAAGCCCTGCCTTGGCAACCCTGAACGCCAACCTTGTAGATATAATTTAACAAAAACATTAGATTGTGAGTCTAACAATAGATTAACCCTCTTATCTACTAAGAAAGAACACAAGAACTGCTAACTCATGTCTCCGTATTTAACAGTACGTCTTTCTTAACTTTTAAAAGATAGAAGTAGTCCATTGGTCTTAGGAGCCAAAAAAATTGGTGCAACTCCAAATAAAAGTAATTAATATAATATTCCCAACATTAAATTTTACGACACTAATCATCCTAATACTCTCAACATCCACCCCCAACAACCATTTCCCAAACACAGTTAAATCATCAATTTCTTGTGCTTTTACCTTACCCCAGCCTTCCTATTTGTCTAGGACAAGACTCAGTAATCACAAACTAACACTGAATAACCATCCAAACTTTAAAACAAGATGCCCCAACAAGCCGGGGAGACGTCTTTGAAAATGTCTCTCCTCACTTAGTAATGACAAGCCAGTGGGCAGTCATTTATCCTCCTCTGAAGATCATTATTTGTGTCATAGTTACATTGAATCAAATAGCAAAAGATTAGCAAGTCTCAGCAGCTTTCAAATTTGAGTCCTTTAAAGGTCTTTGTCTTCTTTTCTGAAGTATTTATTCTTAAATACTTACTATTTAAATAATAGACTAGCCAGAAACCAGAGATTCACAGAAGGAGAGAAAGGGCAAATGGACCTGTTGAAACACCCAAGGAAAGAACTTTGTTCCAGTCCCAATTTTATCACTCAATCTGTGTGGCCATGAGTGAATCAAAACATTTTGGATCCTCAAATCAATTAGATAAGAGAAAAGAACAGTACCATTTCTGTGGCAGACATAACAACTGGCTTTGGAAATCAAGTGGGAATAAGTATATTTAGGCTTAAACGCTGACAATCCATAGGGATTCAATTCAAAAGAAGACCCTTTTCTTTTGAATCTGACTGATGTAAAGACATGAGATGCCGTCCTTTGAAATGAGGCGAGCATCTGACAGAGCCATACTAGGAGAAGAAATTAATTCAGTGTCCATCCTGAATTTTTGAGATGATGGACACGTTGGGGCTGAAAAGATTCTGACCTAGCACCTGTAAAAGAGATCGAAGGAAACAATGCGCAATGAGAGTCTAGAAACCCACAGAAAGGCAAGCATTTCCAAAGACATATTGTTTGACCAGGTTCTCTAAAAGAGGCACGAGGGAAGCTCAGAGCTCTCCAACAAGGAGAGGGACAATACAGGAAATCAAATAAAGGGAAGAGAACATGCAATTCTCTTATGAAGGCCTTTGGTGGCCCTCAAACTGAGCTCTTCCATTGGGCTCCCATGCAGAGAGGAAGTGCAATTCAAGCCAAGTGTTTGTCAACCGCACAAGAAGCAAACACCCGGGAGATCTGATTTGTATTTAAATACGGTGTTCTTATAATGTTTGTAGAAATTTGACATCAATTTTCATTTTAAAATACACAACGCAGCATAATTTTTTCTTTCACAATGATTGACACTCAAAACGTAATATCCTTTAAATTCCTCCAATTAAAGCAATTTAATTTTAAGTTTAATTAAGGAAACTTTAATTAAAAAGATGAAATTTTAATTAAATTTCTCTAAAACCTTCATACTGGCCTTTATAGTTAATATTTCTGTCGGAAACCAAATCCCTTCTTAATATTCTTCAATTCTATTCTAGCATTTTCCTTCCTAGTAAAACAGCATCTCACCAGCTGTACCTGCCACTGTGAAAATTATTCCCATCTTAAAATACTCGAAATAAAACTGAGGAACCAAAGTCTCCCTGGGCAGAGAAGGAAAAACAAATTCCTTTATTGATGAGATTTTTATTTTCAGTCCCATCCTAATTCTTTCTGAGGCAGCTAGGTATGAGGGGCCTGATGTGAGCCAGTTGTGGGTAGGCCCCATCTTCAACAAATATTTATGGAACAGCTACTGTGTGCATGGTCCTGCCTCATTTTCTATCTAATAGGGAAGCACTGTAAAAGCACCAGCACAGTCAGAGATGATAGCCAACAAAGCCTAGACTGACTAGCAATACCGGGTGGGGTTTTCCACTGTTTCTCCATTCCTAAACTAAGAAAGAAAAATTCTATTTCCTGGACAAGTATCTAAGAACTCTCCCCTCCTTGATGCTAGCAGGAAAGGCTCTGAGTTAAGAGACATAAGGCTTAGTGTTTAGACCTAAATCTCTACTAGACGGTAATATTATCTTTGTGAAAACTCTAAATTGTCTGTTTCTCACATTCCTCACCTGTAAAATGGAGCAATAAAACCCCCAAACATCATAAGGATGTAATGAAATAATGGAGATAGAAAACTTCTGAGGACTGCAAAGTGCTGGTGTAAAGTGTGGTGTTATATAAACTGACAGGTCTCCCATCTTCCTTGTATACTGCCTGATTTCAACTTTACCTGCGGGTCTGAGCCCGGCCCAGAGGCCTCCCCATTATTCTCTGAGTCACATATTATAAAGGTGAAACTTCCCTCCTGCACCTGCCCCCCATGGCCACATGGTGTTTGCCCATTCCATTACTCCCAGGACCCCTCTCCTCCTCCCTACCAAGCCATAGTCCAGCTCAGCCCCGATTTCAAGTCCTTCCAGAAGCCCACACTAAGCAAATCCCGGACTGGGATATTCATTTACACCATGAACCCTCACCTAGACTGTTTCATACTTCAGATATAGAGCAGAACTTGAGCCTCCAGAAACTTGAAAAACATCTGGAGACCCCTAGCATAGGAGTGAAGATAAAATCAAGTGAGCATAAAAGATTTTCATTAAAAAAATTTCATTAAGGGAAAGCTCCCTTTCATCTGTTCACATGTTTCTGAACTGAGTTTCCAATCACACAGAGGGAGCTGAGCTGAGCTCTAATCCTCCTTAGGATTAATCCTCCCTCAGCTCCTAGAGCCTCTGTGAGTTTCCGTGCTGCATGTCCGAAAAGGGATGCTGCTCATCTTTACCTGCTGTTGTCCCCGAACATGCCAGACTCCCCCCTCCAGTGGACATTTTCAGTCTGGACTTGGAAAATCTCTGTCTTCTAGCTCATCTTCTCACCCACTCTTCAAACCTTCACCGAACTCACCTCCTCCAGGAAAGATGTCTGACCCCCAGCCCTTTCTCCTCAATTCCCGTATTCCTAGGATTTGGTAAAACAAGGAGAGGCATTTGACAAAAGGATGAAGTGCTGTCGCTTTACCTGCCTGCAGTGTCTCCAAGGAAGCAGCTGGGTCATGTGCTGCTTCTCAGGCCATTACTGCGAAAGCAGAAGGTAACCAGGAAATTCATTAACTGTTTTTAGAAAGAGAGTAGAAGCCCTATTCTCATCTTTCAGGTATAGGGCACACTGGCGACATTCTCCCAGAGTAGAAGAGACACTGGTTTTAACAAAAGGTGTTTGAGAAAAGGATCCGTGTTTCCTTTTCAGTGCTGTCTCTTCACCTGCCTATGTTGTCTCCAAAGAGGCAGCTGGGTCGTGTGCTGCTTCTCAGGCCATTACTGCAGATGCAGAAAGTAGCCAGTTAACTCATTAACTGTTTTTAAAAAGAGAATAGCAGCTCTATTCTCATCTTTCAAGCATGGGACACATTGGAGACATTTTCCCAGAGCAGGAGAGACACTGGTTATATGAGCTTGGAAGCAAAAAAACCGTGAAGTCAGCAATAGAAGATGAAGAAAGGGTGCTTAATCCTGGAGTTTGGCCTTGGCCAGAGGTAGAAGTGAAACTGTAGATGACATCTCCTGCGAGTATGTGGGTGAGTAACAGGCCCCAGAAGTGAGAGAAATAAATAAGTTAAGAATGGAAGACACAGAAAAGAATGTTTCCACAGCAGGCTCTGGGCCTGTGCATCCATTAGTCAACTGTGAAATGGGTACATGTAATTCTCATGTTCCTACTTTTTTTTTTTTTTTTTACTTTTAGGAGACAGACTCTTACTTTATCACATCACAGCTCACAGCAATCTCCAACTCCTGGGCTTAGACGATTCTCTTGCCTCTTCCCTCCTGAGTAGCTGGGACTATAGGCACCTGCCACAATGCCCGGCTTTTTTGTTGCCATTTGGCTGGGACTGGGTTTACTAGCACCCAACTCAGCCACAGGCGTCGCCCTCATATTCCTACTTTAAAGACTTATGTGATATCTAATTTATTATTTCTAAAGGGCTTTGACCTCACCACATTATAGACACCAAGAGAAGTTCAAAGAATAACTCAAAACCATTATTAGCTACAATTCAACTCGAAGTGAGGGAAAAGATTTGACCATTTTCAGCACTACCGTTAGCTGGTTCTTTTTTTTTTTCTTTTGTCATTTCCTGGACTTTTGCAGCTAAATTAGAATAGCTCTTAGGGTGGCGCCTGTGGCATACGGACATGGGCTCCATATGCCAAAGGTGGTGGTTTCAAATCCAGCCCCCGCCAAAACAAACAAACAAACAAAATCAATAGAATAGCACTTCATTACTTTTTCTCTGGCAATTTAAAAAAAAATCAAAATAGGACTTGAAACAAGGAGTCTGAATGCTACTTTTTGTGTTCTATGAAAAGGCAAATCATACCTTTCAGGAATATCTCAGAAATCCTTTTCTTTTCAGAATGTCTGCAAAAACTTCAGGGAATGGGTAACTTCCCTCTGTTTCTACTTAAGAAAATCTGGTGCTAAAAGAACTGAAAGAAAAAGGAAAAACTCACCAATTCTAAATGTTGATTTGGTTTTTTTTTTATACTAGTTGCCAAACATCCAAGCTGCCGAAATGATGGGACATTTTATCTTAAAAGCCAACACTTTGACTAGAACCACCACTGCCATTATCAAAGTGCTGCCAACGATGGATTCTGATATGTATTCTCCCTACCCCTCCCTCCACCCCAAAGGAAGGTCTTTGGGAGGTAAGTTTCTCAAGTTTCCACTGGGAACTGGATGGAGTTGGTTAATTTTCTTCACTGTTCTGGTTCAAGATTCTGTGGGATTCATTTTCTATCGCAGCCTCATGCCTGCAGATCACGTCCACCTCTTTCTGAGATCTTCTTTCGCCTCTGGCTTTCTTTCTTGCCTTTTACTTGAACTGTTTGCTTCCAAAATATTCTCAATGAGAAACTACTTCCTTCAATCTGCAAAAAATCAAGAATTAGCACTAACCACCGTCATTGTTCTCCCATCATTTGAGTACTTCTCCTTTCTCTCTAACAGATACCAGTTTATTCTTCAAAGTGAACATGGTTGAGGTTGCAGTTTGTTGTGGCAGAGGAGGCCACTGCTCAGACACCCTATATCCTCCTCCATCCTAAATGAATCCTCCCAGACTAGCCAAATAACAATTTTTAAAATAATGCTGAAAAATGACAAGTTGAGAGAGAATAAGTTGGCTCACGGTCAGACAGGAAAAAGAAGTAACATGTAACTAGATGTGATAAGAAAGGGTGCCCTACGGTAGCTAGCATGTGGTGGCAGGCTGGAACTGGAATTAAGTAGGGTCTAGCTATAAAGTAGTCATGTTTTACCTTAGACAGAGGTTGGTGATGATGAGGACTCTCCTGGGTAAGTGGATGGAGTTCTAAAGGGAGGGAACCACATTTCCCTGCGGCAGAAAACCAAACATGTTTGCTGCCTTCTGGTTCATAAATCGCCAGAGTGCATGACAAAGGACCATAAGGAGGGATTAAAAGAGTGTCATGCTTGTCCGATGGCTGATTCACTCTGCAAACTTGAAAAAGCACTCTCATCCACTCTTCCCACAGACTTTCTTCTGGTGCTCCCTGACACAGGACCAGGAAGTGGACCCATGGGTGAGGTGTGGAAAGAAGAAAGGGAGGAAGTTGTGAAAGATGCATGTACTGATTTTTATTCCATCAAGAACATAGTATTTGTTTCTCTCTTTCTTGCTATTTATTTTAAGGTAGCTTCTCTTACTGCTTACACAATGTATTAATTACCTCTGTGTGTGTGATGTGTGTGTGCATTCTTGTGTTTACTTAACTTTAGTTATGGAAAATGCCTCAAGTTCTCTCCCAAAATTAGAAAATTTGGTGATTTAACAGAAGTGATGCGATCACATTGGATGTTAATTACCAAAATCCTACCTACATGTTTGGAAAGGCGTGATACTATCCAGTAAATGTGACTAACAGCCCAAACTACCCATATTCTATCAGAATAGTCTTCAATTTACAAGGCATCTTACCTAGATTTATTCATTTTAATAAATTAAAAGTTTAAGTTGGAAGCTCATAACTGGTTTGAATTCACAGATTCACAACTATACAGAAACCTTGTCTCAGGAAGTCTCACCCCTATCTGATTAAATGACATTTAGATGATTTAAAAAAAAAAATTATATCTACAAAATGTTGGTCCTATGATAATTTGGGGGTTAAGGGATAGGGATAGTAGGGAGGTGCCGTATAGGGGTATTTGTACTAGGAAAGCTGTCATGCATGCTATTCATGCTAAGCCACTAGATCATGAGTTAGTTGTATAAGTTTTGGGTGTATTATGTTGAAATTTAATAACCCAAGGGAGTTTTGAATACAAATTAGGATAACTAGCAAAGGAAGGGATCCGAGTAAGGTATAAAATAAGAAATACAGCTCTGCGTTTAGTGGTTCTGTTTGGTTCCCCCATCGTGTAATAATAATTAAGGTGGGAATTAGTGTGGCTTCAAATAGGATATAAAATAGGATAAATTCTGATGCTGAAAATGTTATAATTGGAGGGAAATTAATATTGAGATGTAGGGTTTTTTTGTGAAAGTGGTTCTTTGGATAGGTGATGTTGGCTTGCTATGATTATTAATGGAAGGATTCATATTGTTAGAATTATGAGTTGGGTGGATAAGGTGTCTGAAGAGTATAATGTGGAAAAGTGTAGGCTGTTGTTGGGCTGGTATAATAGGTACAGGCTATTAGGTATAATAGGTAGAGCTAATTATAAGGTGGTGGGCTGTGATGTTGTCATAGAGTATGATTATTGGAGCATCAGGTAAGTGGGAACAGTATAAATTATAGGGATAATAATTTTTAACATTGTAGTAGGTTTAGGTTTTAGATGAAATCTAGTCCGTATACTATTACTAGGCGAGCTAGGCCTACGGCGGCTTCGCAAGCAGCAAAAACTAGTAGTAGGACTGGTGTAATGGTGGCTAATGTGCACTGACGGTTTAAGGTGGTTAGGTTAGTTAAGATAAATATTGATAATATCATTCCTTCTAAGCATAGAAGGTGTGACCGGTATATTAATACTCCTAGTAGGGCTGTTGAGAAAGCTAGAATAATGTTAATGGAGATTGAGGGCACGGTGGTAATTATGAGTAAATTTTCATAATTTAATGAGTCAAAATCATTTGTTTTGTTTAAACTAATTACCATACTCTTGTCATTCTAATCCTTTTTGGAGTCATTCATAGGATAATCCTAGGGCTAAAACAGAGATGAGAAGGAGGGTTATAGTTAGTCTTAGGCTTAGTATGTGTGCTTGTAGGGCTCACGGTAGGAGAAATAGAAGGGCAATTTCTGGGTCGAAAAGAAGAAATGTGATGGCTACTAGGAAGAATTTTATAGAGAAAGGTAGGTGAGCAGAATTTACGGGATCAAATCTTATTCGTAGGGGCTATATTTTTCTGTATAAATGTTTAGTTGTGGGAGTCAGAGGGCAATTAATACTGGAATCGAGGATAAGACAGCGTTGGTAATTAATATAATTAATTAATTATAATGTGACATTAATTATTCTTTTTCGGTTAATGCCCAAAACTTATTGATTGGAAGTCAATTGTAAAGAATATGAGCCTCATCAGTAAATTGACACGTATAGGAATAGTCTACATCTACGAAGTGTCTGTACCACGCTGCAGCTTCGAATCCAAAATGATGGTTGGATGTAAAGTGGAAATTTAGTTGGCGTAGGAGGCACACGGTTAGGAAAGTGGATCCAATAATAACATGTAATCCGTTGAAACCTGTGGCCATGAAGAATGTTGAGCCATATACTCCATCTGAGACTGTGAATCTCAGGTGTTCTTTAGGTATTCTGACGTGTAAAGTAAAGCCTAGGGCAATTGTGATAGATAACGCTTGAGTTATATGTTTGCGATTACCTTCTATGAGACTATGGTGGGCTCAGGTAATTGATACCCCTGAGGCTAGGCATACTGCTGTGTTTAGTAGTGGGACTTCTAGGGGATTTAAAGGGCTATGCCTATTGTAGGTCAACATCCCCCTAGTTCGGGAGTGGGGGCTAGGCTTGAGTGGTAGAAGGAGCAGAAAAATCCTGCAAAGAAGAAAACCTCAGACTAGTACTATCCCATATCGCAGTCCTTTTTGGTCTGTTGGAGTGTGATGGCCTTGGAATGTGCCTTCTCGTACGATATCACGTCATCACTGTAGTATTGTCAGGGTATTAGTTATTAGGCCTAGATTTAGTAGTGGAATCATAGGATTAGACCCTGTTAGGGGTCCTGGGCTTGGGTTAACTATGTGGTAGGAGTGTGTTTGGTGGGTCATTATGTGGTGTCGTGTAGGTATAGACTAACTAAAAGGGTAAATACGTATGCTTGAATAAGGGCAACTGCAAATTCTAAAGCAGATACTAAAATAAGAATGATGAATGTAATTAGGGATAGGGTAGGGCTGATTGATAATAGTCAGTGTAGCTCCACCAGTTAAGTGTATGAGAAGGTGGCCTACTGTAATGTTGGCTGTTAGTCGTACGGCTAAGGCTACAGGTTGGATAAATAAGCTAATAGACTCAATTAATACTAATATTGGGATTAATAAAGGGGGTGTTCCTTGTGGTAAGAAGTGAGCTAGTGATGCTTTTGTTTTGGGTAGGAAGCCAAACTGTTGTTGCTCATAGGGGGAATAGCTATGCCAAGGTTTATTGAGTAGTTGGGTTGAAGGTGTGGGGTAGTAGGCTTAGTAAGTTAGTCGAACCAATAAACATGATAAGTGAGATAAGAATTAGTGATCAGGTCCATCCTTTTTTGTAATGAGTAATTATAAGTTGTTTTAACACTAATTGAGTTAATCACTGTTGTACAGAGGTTACTCAGTTATTAGTTAATCGTGTTGGGTTTGGAAAGAGCACTGTAGGGAATATAATAATAAGGACTACAATAGGTAACCCTATTAGTGTAGGGGCAATGAAAGAGGCAAATACGTTTTGGTTCATATTTTTTCTCATGGGTTATCCTGTGTTAGTAATTTTATGGGTTTTTGGGTAGGATCGGCAGGGAAAGTAAATTTTGAAAATTTCAGTTGTAACAGTATAAATAGAGATAAGATTATAGATATGATAGCTGTGGTTCATGTGGATGTATCTAGTTGAGGCATCTCACTGTGGAGATTACAACTTTCAATCTTTAACTTAAAAGCTGAGTCTCTCATTAGAATCTTAAGAAGTCACTTTAGTGGAACTAGTTCAAGTACGATTGGCACGAAGCTGGTTGGGGCCGCAGATTTCGGAACATTGGCCATAATAGAGTTATGTTTATAAGAGTTGCTTGGTTAAGACATCCTGGGATTGCATTAGTTTTGATTCCAAGTGCTGGCACCGTTCATGAGTGTAAAACGTCTTCTGAGGCGATAAGCATACGGATAGACATTTCTGTAGGTAGGATCACACGATTATCTACTTCTAGGAGTCGAAGGTCTCCTGGTTCTAAGTCTGGTGTGGGGACTATATATCAGTCAAAGCATAGATTTTTTTTTTTTTTGTAGTCAGTATACTCATAGTTTCAGTACCATTGATGGCCTATTGTTTTAACGGTTAGTGATGGGTTATTAATTTCATCTATTATGCGCGATTAGAATTAGGATTACGGCGGGCAGGATAGTTCACACTGTTTCTACTTCTTGTACGTCTATTGTGCTTGTGTGTTTTAGTTCAGTCAATAGTATTAGTGAAATGATATAGAGTACGGTCATGGAAGTATAGTAGTTCTATGATTGGTGAGGCAGCATCTTGGAAGGCGAGTTGTACTGGGTGTGCCATAAAGACATGCAGGGATTTAACCTATAATTTAACTTTGACAAAGTTATGTAGTTGTTATACATATCTTGTTATTTTTACATTGCATGTGAAGAAAGTCATAGTGGTTATGGAGTTGGCTTGAAACTAATTTTAGGAGGTTCGATTCCTTCCTTTCTTGATTTAAGCTTTTACTTATGTGGGTTTTTCGAATGTGTGGTAAGGTGGTGGACATCCTTGTAGTCATTCAAGGTTTGTATGAGTTAATTCAACTATTAATACCTCCTGTTTTGAAGCAAATGCCTCTCATACTATGAAAATTATAAGTAGTACTGCTGTTAAGGAAATGAATGATGGGATTGATGAAACGGTATTTCACATTGTATAGGCATATGAGTAATCTGAGTAGCGATAAGGTATGCCTGAAAGTCCTAGAAAATGTTGTGGGAAGGTTAGGTTTACTCCTACAAATATAATTGTGCAGTGGACTTTGGCTCAGGTTTAGTCTAAAGAGAATAGTGGAAATCAGTGCACAAATCTTCCTATAATAGCAAAGACTGCGCCTATGGACAAGACATAGTGGAAATGAGCTACTACATAGTATGTGTCATGTAGGACAATATCTAATGAGGAGTTGGATAATACAATTCCTGTCAGACCCCAACTGTAAACAGGAAAATAAAACCTAGGGCTCATAGTATAGCGGGAGATCATTTGATATTTCCTCCGTGCAGGGTAGCTAGTCAGCTAAATACTTTTACTGCTGTAGGACTGGTGATGATTATTGTGGCGGATGTCAACGTCTAGACGTGAATATATAAGGATAAAATATTCTAAGGAGGTAAAAAACGTAGCCTAGTCCTTGTCTGTCCATGTTAGCTGCCCTTTGTCTTGGGTTTCTGCTGAATAGTGTACTATCCCTTTGCAGTTTAGAGGAGAAACAATTTTGCAATGAGAACAAACAGTGCAATATCCTTTGTTTTAGCAAATGGCCTCAGCCTCACATGTACAATTTCCTGCACTTGGTTTAGAAATAACTTACAAGAACAAATGTATTTCTCCCCCCTTGCCTTAGCCTCACAAAGTAAATGCAATATTCTTTCTTTTCTGTTTTAAAAAATGTTTTGATTTGTTATATGTGGTGATATAATTAATGTAGCTTCTTCCTTTAACAAAAATTTATGCTCTCAAGTAGTTATCATACCACTACATCTTGGTTTTGGTACTAGAGCCTTCAATTTATATCATTCCACTTCCAAGAGTAATGTTGGTTCGTTAATTTTTTCTGTAGTGTATAGAAGCAGAGCCTGGAAACTGCAGAAAGAATTTATTTCCTTTCACTTTCCTTTTGGTAAAGTGTAAAGCACATTGGTTAATTAGAATTTTAAACTATGTCAGGTATAAATTGGAAAGCAACTCAACCTTTGAACTGAAGCGTAATTTTTAATAAAGATATTTCTCTTCTATGGTGAGATCATCTATTATTTCATTCATTTATGGAATTTAATAGGCTTAAGCATAGTGTTGGGGGAAAAAGAAGAGGGATGTTCCTAGTGCTCGAGTCTTTTAGGTCACAAGATTACACATCCTACAAAAGAGGACGCTTAACACCCATCAGGGTGAGGTGCCATGGGTTTGGCACACAGTGCTGTGAAGCGGGAGAGTGTAGTTGATGGTGCACTGGGAAAAGCTCAGAGCAGCTAGGTTGGGCCAAAGAGAGGTCATGGAATAGGAGGAGTACAATGGCATGTTCAAGAAAAAAGGAAAGGAATGGCTTTGTGTGACTTGAGCAAACATTATGTAGAAGGATATAATGAGAAATGGGACAGAGACATTTACGCCTATCTTTGAAAAGCTCATTGCTCAAAGATGTAGCTCTTTTTGGAGAAAACAAGGAGCTCTAGTTAATTTTTTTTTTTTTTGTAGAGATAGAGTCTCACTTTATCGCCCTCAGTAGAGTGCCATGTTATCACATAGCTCACAGCAACCTCCAACTCCTAGGCTTAGGCGATTCTCTTGCCTCAGCCTCCCGAGCAGCTGGGACTACGGGCTCCTGCTGCAACCCCCAGTTGTTTTTCTGTTTTGCAGTTCAGCCGAGGCCACGTTTGAACCCACCACCCTCAGTATATGGGGCCGGCGCTCTACTCGATGAGCCACAGGTGCCGCCCTAAACATATTTTCTGATTCAGAAAGTGACCCGAAAAAAAATCCCCGTATTTCCATGGCCAGTTGTGAAGACGGTCATCACCAGATTGCAGTTTCTAAGAATGAAGCCTCTCGGAAAGCTCGAGAAGTCATTTCACCTTACCTTAACTTAACATAAAATAGAGTTTATAATAGAAAGGAACCGTGTAAATTCTCTAATCCAATATTCCAAACATTTTCACATGAGGATTCCTTAAAAAATGCAACAAATTTGCTTGGTGCCTGTGGCTCAACGGGCTAAGGCGCCAGCCACTACACCTGAGCTGATGGGTTCGAATCCAGCCCCAGGCCGCCAAACAACAATGATGGCTGCAGCCAAAACAAAAATGGGCGTTGTGGCTGGCGCCTGTAGCCCCAGCTACATGGTAGGTGGAGGCAAGACACTTGCTTGAGCCCAGGAATTGGAGGTTCCTGTGAGCTGTGATGCCATGGCACTCTGAGTGACAGCTTGAGGCTCTGCCTCAAAAAAAAAAAAAAGTAATGCAACAAATTGCCCCGATTCCCCATACAGCAGTTGCATTCACTGATTAAAAAAATTCATACTAATCCCCAAACCAGAGACTTTGTGTGGATGTGGAGAAAAGAGAACACTTCTACATTGTTGGTGGAAAAGCAAATTGATACGTATCTTTTCGAAAGATGTTTGGAGAACACTTAGAGTTCTAAAAATAGACTGGCGGGGAGGAGCCAAGATGGCGGTCTGTAGCCAGCTTTCTGCAGAAGCTCCTGTCCAGAAGGAGAGTTAAAGGACAGAAATTTAGCAAGAAAGCCAACGGTTTGGAGCTGAGTCAAGAGACAAGGTCGAGGAACGCACATCAACCCTATTGGAGCGACCTGCGACCCCAAGGATACAAATAAAAGGT
>CAUYON010118573.1:0-57167 GCA_963573935.1 Arctocebus calabarensis
AACTTCTAAATACGGATCAAAAATGTTTTCATATAGTAAACGAGAAAATATCATGAATGGTATGTCAATCAGGTTGATAAAATATCTCAGATTGCATGTCAAGCCCCCACACTGTACCCCATGGTTGAACTAATGTACACAGCTATGATTCAATAAAAAAAAATAATAAATAAATACATGCCAAGGAGAGGGAATTAATTTTCATTGTGGAATAGGAGAAAATATCAGAAAAAAAGATGACATCTGATCTAAGTCTCCAAACAGTGGTGCCCTAGGTGGAGGGAGGGCGGAAGGCGGATTGCAGAGTGATGGGCACAGCAAGCTGAGGCTGTGAGCATGTCTGCTGGTTTCTGTTCCAGCTCAGGTGCCTGATTGTTACCCTACTTTACTTTAACGACAGCTCCATGCTGTTTCTTCCTGCCCAGGGCATCCTCACTACCTCTCAGTCTTTCCCTGCCTGGGGAGTGCTGTGTCACCGCCCCTTCTTCCTCAGTCCCTGCCCCCAGATAACCCATCCATTTTCTCACCTGTCCACATGTTAGCCTGAGGCACCATCTAATCAAGAATCTGCAGTGCTGTGGACTATGGAAGGAGGTTAGGATGCAGCAAAGATTCAGACTCACTCTCTAGGAAGAGCATCTGGTTAACAGCAAGGCCACCGCAGCCGGCAAGCTTCCTTGAGGGTTCCGAAGAAAGAGCTCACGTGGCCCACGCCTGTAATCTGAGTGCTCTGGGAGCCGCGCTGGGTGGATTGCTTGAGCTCAGGAGTAGGAGGTCAGCCTGAGCAAGAGCGAGATGGTGGGTCGCTAGTTAAGATGGGGTCTCTCTAGGAATCTAGTTAAGATGGGATCTCCACTAAAAATTAAAAATAACTATCTGGGCACTGGGTGGGCACCTATAGTCCCAGCTCCTCAGGAGGGTAAGGCAGGAGGATTGCTTAAGCCCAAGAGTTTGAGGTTGCTGTGAGCTGTGATGACACCATGACACTCCAACTAGGGCAACAGAGTAAGACTGTCTCCAAAAAAAAGAGAAAGAGCTCGCAGTGTCCCCTTGCCTTTATCTATTTGCTGGTTTAGGCCTTCATTTTTATTTATTGATTTATTTATTTATTTTACAAACACACTAACTAAGAAAATGCAGTTTAGGCCTTCTTGTCTCTCACGCCCTTCCCACCTAGCAGTCACTTAGAGGAAAACCGGCCTCCCTCCTGGCCCCTGGGTTTCTGCCCCTTCTCCTGCTGAGCGGCCTCATGCCTTTACACCTGGTGGTTTGCCAGAGTCTAAGCTTGGACCATAGAGCTGCAAGCTGTGACTGCCATGACTATGATGTGGCCCTAAGATCACCTTAAAGGGGTTTGCACCCAAACGTGCACAAAAATTTAAGATCCTGGAGGAAAAGAAAACACTAACAAAGGCCACGGCGAAAGGGGAATGTGAATGGGTAAGGTACCCCCTGAGCCCAAGTCCGGGCTGTCCCAGCACAGACACAGTTCAGAGTATGGTTTCCAGCAGCACTGGCCGCAAGCTAGAACCAACTTTGGTGCTTTTAAAAAAAACGTATGTTTGGGCCTCAATTAATTGAGAATATCTAGAATGAGGCCCGGGTGGGTATTTCCTTGGCAATTGATTCCACATGCAGCCAGGACTGAGGACCACTGGACTAGAACCAGGGCGGCCTTCTTCTCACCACAGAGCCTGCCTTTAGTATGAAAGGATTCTAGCTGCCTGCCTAGGAAGGGCCTCTCCTTAACCCCTGCCACTCCTGTGTCTCTCAATGGGGCTCCAACTAGAAGGTCCTTTCCATACAGAGAAAAGAGATGGCTAAGTGGCAGCCTTTGTGTACGAACCTTGGGTCAGACCTGGGATCCAGGCCAGCGGTTAACTCAGGGCAAGTTATTTAACCTCTCCTGGCCTCAGTTCTTCACCTGTAAACACATAGCAATGATAGCACCACCTGTTGGAGTTGTGATGACTCCAGGGTACCGCCAGTGTAATGCTCCTCATGAGCTGGCCGGCGCATAGTAGGAGGCCACTATTCACCATCCCCACTGTGTGTCTTAACACGGCTTGTGCAAGTCCTTACCCAGACCTCCAGCCTCAAGGCTTGCCAGTGTCGTGCATCGTAGCACTTGAGTTTGTGATTTCTCTCTCCTTCTCTTCTTTCTCTCCCTCTCTCACACTCCCACATGCACACACGGTGGAGTCTCTCACCTCCCAGGCTTGTTCCCTTGGCCTGGCTTGGCCTGTCTCTGCCCTTCCTCAGGCCTGGGCCCCTATGCATCTCAACATTCAGCCCCTGGAAACTCCCCGAACACCTCCCCAAGCACACCCTGTTTGCCTCCTCTGTGCTGTGGAGAGGCCCTGTAACTATCTCTCACTCTGTATTTATCTCATTATAACTATCTCTGTGTGTCACTCTGTATTTATAACATTATAACTATCCCTGTGTGTCACTCTGTATTTATCTCGTTATAACTATCTCTGCGTGTGTACCTCTTGCCCCACTACAACTGAGCACCTTGTAGTGGTTTGTGTTGTTGGAGCTTAGAGCAGCATCCAGTATACACACAATAAGCATCCAATGACTGTTGAGTGGCTGAGTAAATGCCCTAAAATATCTTCCCTAAGGCCTATTAAGACACACTTTCCCCTCCTCTCTGCCTGTAATTTGTACCACCAGAAAGGTTTTCTCTAGAAATCTAGTTAAGAGGCAACCGTGCTTCCACATGGACACACACACACAGTTGCATGATAGCACAGAGGAGCAAGGACCGTCCTCTGCCTTGTCACCTCTCTGTCAGTGACCTCAGGTGAACTGTGAGGTCACGGGCTAGAGAAGCTCTCAGGTTCCCTCTGGATCCTAGACCCTCACGGATGCCGGCTGAGATCTTTGGAAAATTCAGAGAAACGGACTCTGAGGTAGTAAGGTGGAGAACCTGCCAGGCAGTGGGAACCAGGCCCACTGTCATCCCCGACGGGCAGAAGACAGGAGAGGAACGAGGAGCTCTGTGCACGATCATGCAGGCAGGGCAGCTCAGGATGCAGGGTCCAAAGGGAGAGGGAGGTGAGTGAGAGAATGACGAGACACACCCAAGTAGACGCAATGAAAGGGTTTAGGGGAGAGAGAAAATCGGAGGGCTGGTTGGAGATTCGGAAAACAGAATCAGAATGTGGGTAAGAGAACAAGGTGGCCACGATGGTGAAATTGTCATGTAGGGCACCGAGAGTATGCCTGAAAATCTCCTAGGAAAAAGTCAAAACTCAAGTCCTCTAAAGCGAGACTGGCCTGCAAGGGAGCCTGGGCTTCGTCCTGGTGGTGAGGCAGGCGCCCCAGGCTTCACAGGCAGCCTGCCTTGAAAAACTACCAAAACCTCGCTGCCTTCCACACTAGCTGCACACACACAGTCTGCTGCAGACCTCACTTAATATTTACAGAGCCTGTCACTGTTTATGAGTTTGCCATTTCCCCCTTGGACCTGGCTGAAACTCTTGTTTAAATTAGTCCAGGCTGCTTCCATGGCTTCAGGCCTCAACACTTCTCCTTTTGCTGTTGCTCCTAGATTGTAGGTGGACAGCATGAAAAATGTGACCCTCCACGCATTCCTGGAAAATGCCAGCCCTGCTGGTACTTGGCTGCATTTTGAATAGCTGCCTTTCTGACTGCCTTGGCCAGCCAGCTGCTATGCAAACAAGAGGACGAAGAGACGAACAACTTCACAGTAAACACTGTGTATAAAGAGGAATCCAAAACCAAGGCACTGGGCGTCTAAAAACAAAATCCCACTCGCCTGTGAGCTTTAATTCACTGTGAGAGCAAGAGAGAAAATGAAGGGTTTGGGGCAAGGTTTTACTGGACATTCAAAAAACCATGCAAGTGTCCTGGTTACAAATCAACTGTTTATTCTATACTGTACACACTATGGTTATTGACCAGCCTTTAGTTTTCTCAGTGAACTGGTGTTTGAGAACCTCCTCACTAGGATTTAAGCTACGAGAATATTGAAAAAGTGAATCATTAATAATTTCTTTATTAGTGTGCAAATAAGACTTAAAAAATCCAAAAGATTTATAAGGCAATGCATTGAAAAATTAAATTGAAGGGAAAACACGCTAATGGTAATAGGAATTTTCCAATGGAGTTTATGCCACATTCCTTCCTTGACATCAGTGAAAAACCACATTGAAATATTTAATACCCACATGGTTAAGGCCAAGGCTGATAGTGACCACTGATGATAAATTTTCCCAATCAGAAAGAGAAATACAGAAGGAAAAAACAGCAAGAAAAAATTTTACAGAAGTGGAATTCATGAGTTGTTTTTTTGTTTGTTTGTTTGTTTTTGGTTTGTTTGTTTGTCTCTATGAAAAGAAATTTAACTGGATAAAGACATTAGGTAGCCCCTTGACTTAAGCCTAAGAGCAAACTCTTATTCGAGTTTTTCAAAAGTCAATTTCCTGAAAGAAGCATTTTTTTAAAAAAATTATTTAAATCTCAAATTGTCCTCCTTCTGCCAGTTTTTAATCATTGTATAAATACCATGTTCCCTAAGGAGTTTAAGAATAATTTTTCTCTATATGGCATATTCTTTTATAACACATCCTTCAAGATCTAATATTTTATGTGTTTTTATACCATGAAAATTTATTGTGAAAAGAGGGAAAATAGGCTGAGTGCAGTGGCTCATGCATGTAATCCTAGTACTTTGGGAGGCCAAGGTGGGAGGATCACTTTAGGTCAGGAGTTTAAGACCAACCTGACCAAGAGCAAGACCCCATCTCTACTAAAAATAGAGCAATTAGCCAGCCCAGGGCACAGCTAGTCCCAGCTACTCAGGATGCTGACGCAGGAGGATCCCTTGAGCCCAGGAGTTTGAGGTTGTAGTTACCTATGATGATGCCACTGCACTCTATCCCAGACAACAGAGTGAGACCCTGTCACCATTTTTAAAAGAGAGAGAAAATGCCTTACATTTTTTACTTCCTAAATGTATAAGAAAAGTGACTTTTTTAAAGTTTACTTTTGTAACATTTTAAGAAAACAAATCTATATACTCCAACTTGTTTCCTATTTTATGAATTCTCTACTCAAATGTGGCCTACTGTATATTTCATCTACCTTTTTTCTTCTTTTTGATAATCTATATAGTAGATATTTGCATTTGATTATTCCTGAAGTATATGGCAATTGGAACATCATAATGGCTCCCACCTCCATTTCCAAAATTACTCGTGTAACTTTGAAGTATCTGTAACACTGGGAGGATGCCAGCCCGATTTTTACTGTGAAACATTTGTGTGATAAGTTATATTTTTCTATAAAGTTAAAGAGGTAATTTTAGGAGTGCATTTAAAAGATTTGGTTACAATATTAAGCAAGCTCTTTTCTTTATTCATTGTGAAACGCTTCTAATAACCACTAAAAGTTACTTATCTGTCTCGCTGTGTAAAACTGACATTGTACAACCTAAGGGAATGTTTTAGAATGATGAAAATCGCCTATATAGGTTCTGGCTTAATAAGGGAGCTACTAGGGTGTCACACTGAGCATTTGAAATGCAGTTAGTTCAGCCAAAGAACTGAATCTTTAATTTTATTTAATTGTAATTATTCTGAATTTAAATAGCAACATGTGACTAGTGGCTATCATACTGGACAGCACAGGAAAAACAAGTGTGGATTGTGCCTGAGACAGAACCTGGGTTTGTGTTCTAACTTACCTTTTGTGCTCCTCAGTTTTCTTATCTAGACCTAGAGTGTAAGCTACGTGATTTCTAATATTCTTTGAAGCTCAAACTTGTCTGACTCTCCTTTATTTCAAAATATCACCTTCTTTACAAGCAGCTTTAGTTCTATCACAGGCCTAAACATCAAAGCTGGTAATAGGAGCCTTTAACAGTGTCCCTGAGAACAGCCCTGTGTGTTTGAGGTCCATACAAAATGTTTGATCATCAGTATCTTCACAACTGTTTTTGACACAGATGCAGTAAACACTTTTTTTTCCTGAAAGTGCCTTTGCACAACTGCTGTTACATCAGAAATACCCACGAAGGCTCACTGACGCTCCTTCCTCCCTTTCCTGCGCCTTTTCACTGAGCCCTCCATCACAGCAGGTTCAATGCTTTCTCTGTCTGGCGTCCTGCCCTCTGCTAGGTGTAACATTGAGATTCGTGTTAGGGCACCTCTCAATTGTCTCTGCATCTCCAGCTCTGGAAGGAGTGCAGCCGATGATGAGCCTGGTATACTAATGATGCCAGTTAACATTTACTAAAAGTGTATTATGTACCAACCGTGTGCTAAGAGATTGATATTCTCATTTGCCACTCCCCAAATCGATGAGCTAGATGCTATAACAATCTCTGATTAGTAAGAGTATGATGAACAAAGAAACCAGCCAGAGACTTGGCTTTTTCTTTTCCTAGACTTTGCCTTGACCATTACAGACAGACAGAAATTGTCAGTAGCCTTTTCTACAATGACAAGGCCTTAACAGCATTTTTTATTCACTGCAAAACATATGCCTACCTAATATTTGCAACAACTAAGGATTCAAATCCCAATGCTGCTGAGCTGTATTGAACCCAGAACCCAGATTCAGTCACTGACATTCACTCAGCACAGGAGCTGGTTGCACCCTCTGTCTTCCTATAGTTTCTACTCTCAGCAGTTGTGTTCATCACCTGGGGTGATACTAAACCTTGGTTCAGTACTCTTAATTAAATTATAAGATAAAAATTCCAGCTGTAAAATCTACAGGGTTTTATTGTTTTCATTTGTTTTGCTTTTTTTTAATTTCCTGGCCAGAGTCCAACATGGTGTTTATAGCAGGGATTATTTCTTAATGAAAATCCCTACTTGATGCTTACAGGACTTTCTCTGCAGGCTTTTCTACTAGACTGTCCCCTTCATAAGCACAGGGATTTCGTCGGGCTTGTTCATCTCTACATATATTTCCAGTCCTAGGGAAAGCGTCCGATGTACAGGGACAATCAACATTAGTTACACGGATAATGACTGAAGTTCCCACTATTCACAGGGGGGCGCTAGGTTCCGCTCTCCACTGATTTAGGGAATAATTTTTCCACCTTTAAAAAATGTTCTGTATATAAAATAGTTGGGAACATGGAACTAAAAGGTGTGCACACAAAATTCAAAGTGTTTAAAAATTCTTAAGATATCAATTATTTAAGTGGGTTAAGATGTGTTTGCAGAACCTTTCCCGTACTTCCCCAAAAGTATGTATCCAAGTTACCTGGAAGAGCTTTTGAAAATTACACAGGCTCAAGTCTTGTCCCTGGAGATTCTAATTCAATAAGCGCAGGATGTTGTCTAACGATCCCGATTTTCATAGAGAATACCAAACCATTTTCTTTTTTCCTTCTTCGATCAACTTTATAAACATATTTGTAAGAATTCTTTAGAGAAGCAGAACCAGTAAGAAGGGTATGGGAGGAAGGAGGAGAGAGGGAGATTTGTTTTAAGGAATTGGCTTATGCCGACTGCAATACTCGTGCAGTTATGGGAACCGACAGATCTGAAATCTGCAGGAAAGTCGGCAGGTGGAAAACTCCAGCAAACGTTGATGTTGCGACCTGGAGTCTGAAGGCATTTTGGAGAGAATTCTTTTCCCTTTGAAAGACTTTAGCCTTTTTTTTTTATGGCCTTCAAATGAATGCATGTGGCTCCCACACAATATAGAGCACGTATTATTCAGGCTTACCAGAAAAACAGAGCCAATAGGATGTGTGTGTGTGAGAGAGAGAGAGAGAGAAATAAGAGAGTCATATGTATACACACAAAGTGATGTACATACACACATCCACATACATCTACGCAGGTGAGGGAGAGACTGATTTTAAGGAATTGGCTCATGTGATCATGAAGGCTGAAGGCTGCAGACCTGAAAAGCTGAGGCTGTATTTCCAGGCCAAGTCTGAAGTGCTGAGAAGCAGGAGAGCTGATGGTGTCAGTTCCAGTTCAAAAGCCATCAGGCCCGAGACCTAAGAAAAGTCTATGTTTGAGTCTGAGTGCAAAGGTCGGAAAGGACCCAGGTCTGGCTCAGTCGGTCTGGAGGAGTTCCCTCTTCAGTGAAGTCGGCTGAAGGAGGCCCATTCACATCAGCGGGGGCAACCTGCTCGAATCAGTTTACCGACACGTGTCAAGGTCATCCAGAAAACACCCTCATAGACCTAACAGAGAAACGTTTGGCCCACAGTAGCATCTAGATTAGAGTCTGGCCAAACAGCTGGGAATCATGTCCTAGCCAAGCTGATGTATACGATTAAACATCACAATTACATGTGAAACATACAAATTCCAATGGACCCATTTTGAGTATACAGTTCTGTGAGCTTTGAAAAGTGTGTATTCCCTCCATCTACTACTCCCGCCAAGATACGAGGTACTTCCTTCACCCCAGAAAGTCGTCTTCTGGCCCTTTACAACCACTGATCTTCTTCCTGTCACTGTAGATTAGGTTTCTCTGTTCTAAAACTGTCCATAAATTGGGTCAAATAGTGTGTACTAGTGCCTACCGGGGTGCTGAGATGCCAGAAATAAATGGACATCCATCCTGAGAGTTCCCCTTTAAAATGGAAATGCTCTGGGGCAGAATTGCAGTGACACCAAGTTCACTCAGGAGGGAATCTGTTTAGAGTAATAAGGACAACTGCCATTTATTGACCCAGGACCACATCCAGGGCTCTGGGCGAGGCCTCAGTGCACAGTAGATAAAACACTTCATCCTCAGAATAATCCTCGGAGGTCAGTATTGTTTTCCCCATATTACAGATTCATAAACTGGGCCTGAGGAGACTTAAGTAACTTCTCCAAAGTTCCACAGCAAGTAAGGAGAGGAACCTTCATCACTGTATTACACTGCCTCTTACCAGAGCCCTGCCCAGTAAGTCCCTGAGCAGGTGACACGGGAGAGTGAGGCCTTGAGGCCGGTACCTGGGGAAAGAGTCAAGGTGGAATTTTTGTATCACTTTGTCTGGAGCTGGCTTGAATTTCTCATTATAAAGAACTTAGGCCTCTCAGTTTTCTTTAATTTTTACCTTTTGTTGTACGTGTCTCCCTCTGCGCTCCGTTTGTGGCTTGTGTAGCTGTGTGTTTGGTACTTCTTTCTTGGGCTACCCAGGGAGTATTTTTGAAATGTTCCTTCCTACTGAAGACCCTAGGGAGCAGGTGATATGGGATACAAGATTGATGCTGCTCTTTGATTAAAACTTCTTAGACAGAATTTTACCCCGAGAGCTTTGTTGTTTTAATGGCCTCCTAGAGGTTATTTTTCTGAGAGGTCTCAGAGGGTTTTGTTTCCCAGTTCCTTGTAATAGTTCCTGTCAGCTTCCAGGCTGAATGTATTTTACTTCAAAGGAGAGAGCCTGGGTAATTTGCCTCTGTCTGCATTTTAGAGTGAAGTCAAACAATGCCAAACAGGCTATCGTGTGTTGACAAGGAGTCAGCAGGAAGGCGAGTCAGGTGATCACCAAGTTGACCGACTTGAAGTGCTAAGCAGTGAGCTCAGCTCCCTATCAGCTAAGTATTCTCCTTGCACTGAGAGAATCGATTAATGGGGAGCGGTTCAATTTAGGGTCCCAGTTATGCTGTTTATTATACTGGTACCTTAAATAGAATATGTAATAGAAGACTCCATTATTGGAAAAAAAATTGACATAGTTACCAATGTCTTAAGAATTGCCTTTGATGTAGATGATATTGGAAATGGAGTGTCTTTTGATCTTGCTGAATATTTAACAACCTTCATAAGAAGATAAAAATTGAGGAAACTGGTTTAAGGATTCTTTTGCTGAACCAAAATTGTTTTATCTATTAAAAACTATGTTTCATATATTGTCCTAAATTTTATAGCTGATTTTCTCAGAAGAGTGAAACAATTATAAGAGACCTGTAGAAGGCACCTTTAGACTTGTATGCATTGGTAAGCGAATTTCTACTGAAAACATAAATTTTCCATAGTGTGTGGACTTTTCCAGCTGAAAGGGATATATGTTAGATTGTTCTTGATATGTGATGCTATAAAGCTAAAATAGTAAGGCTTCCTAAACGTATTTCAAAGTCAGAAGTATGTTGTATTTAAAAAAGAGAAATAAAATCATTTAAATTACTGACTATATTCCATTTGATGTATTTCATTAGAATGTCACATCTCCCAGAGAAAAATCAATTACATTTTATTTGCTTTTCAGTCTGAATTTAATATGATCTGAGTTACATATACTTATATCCTGGCTGCCTCTCTTAAGAGATTTCTAACAAAAGTAGCCACCCCAGCACACTCCCCATGCCGCAGAACTAGACTCACCCCATGCACCGAGTTTTGAAGTATTGCATCTTACTTACTCATTTTATAGAACATTTTTTTTACTTACCATCAAGCAATTTTCCAGAGAGAAACATGCCAAATGGCCCCAAACAACATGAATCTGAAAATCAATCGCTGATTGTTAATGATACAATCTATAAGAGAGAGAGACTTCAGTTACACTGTCACAAATGTACGGAGAGAGAAGGATCATAAAGTTCAATCCTTCCTGCGGATTTTCCCCCAATATCAGGGTTTATAGTTCATCAGCTGCTCCTATGAGATTAAAAATAAGACCTAACCTTGGACAGAATAGGTTTACCAAACAACTGAACCATAACAGTGGAAAGGTATAAGGTAAAATATTTGCAGAATTTATTTACCTAAAGGTCAGTCTGATATAGGCAAAAACAAAAATAAAACACAAAAACCTCATGTTTTATTTTAGTCACGTATGTGGGTGGGTACTGGGCATGGGTATGGTTAGTTGAAGCACTTGTAGAATAGGAAGCTATAGACTGAGAGAATGAAAGAAATTGTTAAGCCACCAGGAGTTTCAGTCTGGCTGCATGCCCTCCAGGTTGCGAGGTGCAGGGAAGGTGGGACCTGGAGACGGGAGCATTTGGGGCGGTCAGCCCAGCAGCACAGTGCATCAAGGGGGTACAAGAAGCCAAGTCCACAGTAGCTCAGTCACAGCAAGAGCTACATGAAAAGGCAGGGATGGTGCCAAGGGAAAAAAATCAAAGCTAGGAAGCTCAGAAAAAAATCCAGGGGCAACTTGATAGCAGAGGATGAAGTTCTTTATGTCAGGCTATCCACTCGTATGAGGGAGAAGTTAAGGGCACTGTCAGCTTTGACCTCAGCCTTGGAGAGCAGCTATGATGCTGACCGTGGTAAAAGGCCAAAGAGGCAACAGTAGCCTTGTGTAACACTAGCAAATAGAAATACAAAGAGCAGCAACAAAGTCTTCCTGCAAATTCACAGGGTTGTAAAATTTTGGAGAAAAAACAAAGTTTGGAGTTACTAAAGCCAGCATATGCAAAGACTTGTTAAGTTTCCAAAGTAGCATTTTGAACTTGGAAATGAATGTGAGTTCCTTAGCAACTATGTGTGAGCCAAAGATCCACAGCCGTGGAAAGACTCATTTGTCTAGATTTCTGAATGAGGTGTGAAGAAGGTGGAGTCACGGATTAGCATGCTGAATGGAATGCAGTGTCTATATGTTTGTGACAAAGTGTTAATTGTGTTCAAACTTACACTTGGCTGAAAAGGTGACCTTGTGTTCCTTAGAAAAAAAGGAACAAACCTTGAATGTCAGGCTAAAGAATTTTACTTTTATTTAATCAGACAACAACTATTAATTTTTATTTTCATTTTCTTGACACTTTTTGAAGAATTTTCCCCTTGACTATGCCCTGTTCTGTTCATGTTTTAGTCAAACTTGTGATTGCTTTTGGATATTCAAATTCCGAGGTGAAGGAACCTGAAGCTATTTAACCTTAACTCAGTTGTCTCATTTTTACAATGACTGTCTTGGGCTAGGAGGTTTCTCAGGTTTTTTCCACCTGAAGAGTTTTGAGTCTAGGCAGTGTACAAAAACAACTTAGCACAGACACTTGTTATCAAAATAGTAAAAAGTTGTTTTCACTGACTTAATTATTCAAAGTCCAAAAATAAATATCACTGCCGGTTGGGGGGTTGATGTGTCTGATGTTGGAATCTGGTGTAAGTAACAGGAGCATTATGACCCAGATGTCCTGTGCTCCTGGCTTTTGTGTCTCACACTACCTTTAAGGCACACATTCTAAAGGTAGAGAATGTGGGCATGAAAGAGAACAGAAGCAACATTCTGTTGAAATGTATTAGTAACATATGCTAACAGGTGATTTGGTCTTTTTTCTAATCTTAAAGTAACCAGTGTTGTCCTGAATTTAAAAGGGAAAATTATGGAAACACATCAGGCTAACGGCACCATTAGCTAAAGGCTAATGTCACAATCATCCAAAACAAATATAATCTACCACCCTGCTGCAAATAAATTCCACAGGAGATTTTTGAACTGGATACAATTAATGCTTTCTGTCTTAGTTCAGAATTGCCCAGGGATTAGAAATGGACTCACAGCTTTCAAGAGTTCCTGTTGTTCACAGTTGTATCTCCAGGGGCAGAGATACAACCTGTCAAATAGTATAGTCTCACTAATGTGTCTGACAGGTGAAGGAATGAATGGATGAATGATGAGGTCAGCCTCAGAGGGCTGCGTGGATCCTGAAGACCAGCTCTGGAGGCTGCAGGTGCTCAAAGCATGACTTGAAAGGCTCATCGCATCTCCTAGAAACTGTTGGCTTAACAAGGCTGGCTAAGCAGAGAGGCAGAGAATCCCGGCTGGACCTCTGCTTCAGCACTATGCAAGCCAGGCTTATCCTCTGGATAAGGGGGTGATGTCTGGATTGGGCCATGGAAGATACCTAGTCAATAAAGGGAGAATCGGGGGGACAGAAGGTAGAAGCCCTGGAATCTGGCCCCAAGTGGGGCCTGTGATGGGACTTCCAGCAAGAAGGCAGGACACACTGTCAGAACTAAAATCTAATACAAACTATCTCCTTATTCATTATCCAAAATTGTATTTCCACCCACAAAAGTTATTTTTAACACTCTCTAAAAATAAACAAACATGCAAATAAATAAATAACTTTTAAAAAATAAACATTCACGTTCTTCCATGGCAGATGTCTTTGAATGTTGAAAACAGCTTAAATATTCAAATATAATGGTTGATACTAAATAGTCATACAATAATATTGTGTAGCTATGTTAAATGATTGTAAATATTTTAACATGTTATGAAGTGGAAAAGTAAGGTAATAAATAATATTGCCTTTTTTATAAAAAGAAAATTTGGATCTACGAAGAAAGAGGTTTAGAAAGGTACAAATCAAGATATCAGTGGTCCGGGTTAGGTAATTATATCACCTTTTGAAATGTTTTTTCCTTATTTGAAATTTTAAATTTTTCTAGAATGCAAACCATTTCAATGATTTAGAGGCATTTTTTCCTTGATGCACTGAGTTAGAGAAAGGACTCTGAGTGGAATGTCCCGTGTCTTTAGAAGTCCTCAGAAGTAAGTTGACACTAAGGGGGTTGGTTGCTTGTGTCAGCTGGAGTGGGCAATATCACAAAAACCTTCCATTTTGATTGTGTCTGAAGAGCTTAGAATATTGTAATGTGGTGTATAAACTATAGGTTAGAGCAGTAACGCAAAAATAATAAGAGTAGTTTTGCTTCAAGAAATCTAACTTCATTTAAAGTGACTGAATTCCAATTTATTAGCCTGAGGTACATTAGAGTTTCAGCACTTTTTGTTTCCTTTCAAATCTACATTAATATTTGGCCCAGTACTCACAGGGAAGCAATTCAAGCACCAAAGGTGCAATTTTTCTTCCGGAACACTAAAATCAATTCAGTTATTTGGCTTGTAGTAAAATGGTGAGTTGTATCCTCAGATGCCAGAATTCCTCCAATTATAGGTGTGCATTACTAAGACTTCTGAAAAAAAGAATTAGATAAGACCTCCCTTTTTAATCCTCGAAATTCAAGTCATGAATAGAAACAACAAAAGATTCTTAAAAGAACAAAGTTCCTAAACAACATACTAACAAACACCCTAGCTTAAGAAATCTAGCTTAGGAAATTTCTGTCTGGGCGTATGATGGATGTATTAGAGTTTTTCAGCAGATAACAAATCGGAGATTTTATAAATATATATTGCTTTAGAAATACTGACATATACTAAGGACTTTCTTGTTCTATTTATTCATGCCTGTGTGTATACATATTATGTAGATGTTGTCATTAGATAATGCTCACAAACTAATAAAAGGTTAAATTCATAGAAAAAAAAAAAGAAGAAAGTTCCTACTCTTAGCTGAAAATCTGTTAAACCAATAGATGATTTCTTGTATTTTTACAGAGATAATTGTTATTTTCTCTGAACATTCTTTTTTTCTGTATTAACTATTTCTAGCCTCTGTTGAAAAGCAACTTTATATTTTACATGTGACATACATGAAAAATTTCTACACATGATTTATAAATCCTTGATGTTCCATGATTCTTAAAAACCATCTTGCAATTGAACTGAAAAAAAAAAAAAAAAAAAAAGACCAAGATCACATAAGGAGATTTTTTTCTGTGCTAGATAAATTATTACCCATTAAACGCACACAATCAATATTTTCAAAAATGTAGAGAAAAAGTATCACATAATCTTAAAGTAAGATATGAAAGGCATCAAGGTATGGATTTTAAGAATACAGACATTGAAATAATAGAAAACTGATTTCATGTCTGAATTTGGTCAATTATTGTATAGATGTGGGGCCAAATTACTGCATTCCTCTCTGCTTCAATGTCTCCTGTTTACAATAAGAATGATCACTCCTTCCCAGAAGGTTTGTAGTTGGGAAAGAAGATTATGTAAAGACCTTGTCTTAATCACTAACAAATACTAACTATTTAATAAGTGCTAGCTGGGGGCTTGTTTATTGTTGAGGGGAGGATCTATGTCCTCTTTGGACTCCCACCATCTTAGCCTGATTCCCAACTCTCAGCAGATACTCACTAAACATTTGTTAAATTAATTAGTGATGAAATATCATATCCTACAAGGATGGAGGGCTCCTAACCAGGATTATTTCCTATTTTATTGTAGTCTAATATACTAGATCTTTCCATCTCACTGGAGGTCCAATCCCTTTTAAATTTTATCATTACATTAGGACAAATACCTCTTCTCTAAATCTCTTGTATTCACTTGTCTAAAGGCTGGAGCACAATTTTATGTGTTGGTTCCTATTTAATCCCCCACGTTCCCCACGATATCCTTAATATTAGGCAATTCTGCGTTATTGAGCCAATTGAACTCCAATTTGCAATTTTCCTTACTTCCTCCCCAGCTTTTGAAAGACCACACCATTGCTTTTGAAAGAAAATCACCTTCCTTTCTGAGTAAGTCAAAAATGTATCAGATTCGGCCGTTTTATCCAAACAAACATTTTGATGTCTAGCATATGGATAAAGTCTCCCAATCATCCCATGGTGATGTGGCCACCTCGCTGGTTTTGCCGTTGATCCTAGGAAAGCCCTTGGCTGATCCACCCGAGGAAGTCACTTCTCTCCTGCCTCGTTGGTTTTCCCTCAGACGCTTTGCATTCTGCTTTTCCCTCTGGGTTCACGGACACACATTCACTGTGCACCTCTCCGTGTTCTTTCTGCACCCTTACCCCTTCAGTGCATCTGCTCCTTTGAGCAAGGTGAGCTGTATCGGCAGGGTCCATGTATGTTACACTGGGATCACAAGTGGTCCTTCGCTCTAAGTGGTTTAAGGTTTTTTTTTTTTTTTTCTCTCAGCCTACATATTCGTTTTGGCTTGAGTGCTTCTCTATTTCACTTGTCCTTGATTCAGGACCAGGTGAACAGAACAGCCACTCTCTGGAGCACCACCAGACCCCAGGCACCGTGGCACGGCTCACACTACCTTGTAAAGCTTGCCCCTAGAGGTCACACATGCCACAAGTCCTTTCCCACTCCTGTCTTCAAAAGAACATGGGGAAATACTCTTCTGCCACCTGCCTAGAAGAAGGGCCAGAAATATCTGGTGAAGAGATTAATGACTGGGACACACACCTTTCTACCAATTTATTCTCATCCTGAGTTCTATCCTACCTGTGGGGGCTTCTATTTAATTCCATGTTTGAAAAGCTCAAGTTGATTTAATTTGCTAATTTACAAACACTCTTGAGTAGAAAAATGGAAACCAGGATCAAGTATAATGCTAAATAATGGTAATAACCACATGCAGCTGCTTTCTTATCTGCAGATTGTTTTTAATGCAGCTAACTCCGTCCTTAAGAAATGCACGAACTCTTTGACAACCACTGGTCTATAAAGCAGAATGTCATACTCTTAAGGACAAGACACAGATTGGTCCTTCTGTCTCTTTTCTGTGTTACCTGCCTGACTATACATCAATCAGCTTCTTTCTACACATCATTTTTTCCTACTGAAAATTGTGCCTACCTCATACTTCTGTGGGAATGGCTAAGCCAGAAAGAATAATACAGGTCTCCGTCCTTGTCCTCACAGTTCTTCAATAGTACCTCAAGGTCACCTGCCTTGAAGACTAGTAAACGTGATATAATATGGATAATTCACAGATAGAGAATGCAGGAGTTCTCCTTGTCATGCAGAAAAGGCCCTCTGACTGTTAATATCAGCGGTTAATTCCTTCTGTGGCCTGAGGCAAATCACTTAATTGCTAGGCCTCTTCCTTTTCTCATCCCAGAATAAAATTAACATACTTCTCTAAGTCCTTGTGTGTTATAGCACATAGAATTAATCACAAAGGCATTGCGGAATATGAGACACTGTGGAAACGTTGGACGCACCCTGCATTTCCGTGCTGCCTGAGCTGCCACTTCTCGCGCTCAAGGTCTTGGTAGGGAGGAGCTTTTGAGGCGAGGGGTGGGTATAGAGGGCAGAGATGTCTGTTCTGAATTCCCGATTAGCAGGAGTCAGTTATCTATGTTCGGGTTGTATCGGGCTGCTTTGATACACTGATCTTCCTCCTTTCTTAGGCATTTTCTCTGGTTTCTATCCTATGCACTTGGCAGAGGAGATAATATTCAAATTGGTCTTTTTTTGCCTTGTACAGCATCTGTAGGAAGTAGTTAGACTGAGAAGCCAATTACTGTGAATTCTATAATATTGAGGCATTGGGTTTAGGGTTAGCGTGACAAGATATTTGCTTAGCATTTAACTGTTTTGAAGTTCTCTCACATCACATATCATCTTAATTAAGTCCTACCATAACTTTTAAGGTGGGCGTCATCCTAATTTACTGAAGAGAATACTGAGGTCCAGAAGATTCAGTATGTTATCCAAAGTCACCACACTAAGAAATGACACTCAAACCTATATTCCTGGCTCTAAGTGGAGTAATATTTTCTTCCTCTATTACAGACTGCCTCTGTGTTTCTGACAGAGACAGGGAACATCTAACTATAAACCATGATCAGATGGAACCAAAGAGGATGAGAAAGGGGGAGCCCATTGCAAAAGCAAGCACTAGGGAACTTAGCATTTGAAGTGAAACTCAAGCTTCTTTGCTTAGAAATTAAAAGGCACTTTTTTCAAGATTAATTTTAATAATCTAATGAATTAAAATTAATTCAGTTAATTAATCAATTATTCTCCACCAGAACATTCACCCAGAATGAGGAGGGGGAGGTATATTTAATTCCAAGTAAAAATAATGACTTGATTTCTTGATGATGGTATTAAGCAATGACTCAACTCCAACCCCCTCTCCCTTAAAATAATAAGAATAAGAATAATTGATTTCATTCATTCATTATACATTCATTTAATGCCATTTGCCAAGAAGCTTTGGTCTAATGGATGAAGGTATGAGGGGGAGGGGAGAGAACAAATAAGTAAACAAATTATTGTAATACAGCGAATGCTATAATATAATGAAAGATGGCACCAAACCCAGAAGAAAAACCAGCCATTAATATGAATTAAACCATTACTTATTCATTAAGTCAGAGTTAGTTAGGTTGGTGGTGCAAGAAACTTTTTGCTATTAGTGAAGTAGTTGTAGTAGGTCTAGATGGTGAGAAGGTAGAGAAGGGGGTGGGAAGGGAGGGAGATGGTGAAGGGAAGAGATGAGTAAGGGCTAGACCTTGGACAACCTCTGTGACCCGCCGAGAAATGTTAACTTTGTTCTTAATGGTGTTGGGGCTGGGATGAATCTTTTAAAATTAGAAAGGTCTGTGGGGCAGTGGGATTTAGAGACCCCATAGGTGTGTCAGCTATCTCAGAAACATTTGAGGAAGTGGTTAGTGAAATCTAAGCAAGAGAAGACCAGGTAAGGAGAAGCTAAGGTCTTTATTGGACATCATTTAGCTCACACCTGTGCAAACTAGAACACAGGTCTCCTCATTCCTAGAATGGCATTTTTTTTCTCCCACCCCACAATGGCTTCCAGTCTCTTTGGCATTTTCTTCTTTAGAGAATTTTATTCCTTTTGGAATGTGTGCTGAGATGCTAGAACATTTTTTAAGATAATCTCGTTCTCTACTAGGACCAAATATTTATCATGGTGATGTTAACATTTAGACACTTCTTAGGAGCACTTCCATTCATATGATCTCATTTGTTTTTCTTCTAAGAATGTGAGAGCTCTTTTTACTTGTATGGGTAAAAGTAAAAATGCCTTCAAATTTCTCTAGCTGGGGAATACTTTAAACTTCAAGGTTCGGCTTTTCTTCATATTGAACTTTGGATAATAAAACACAGAAGTTGTTTTATTCTTTAGTCTCAAAAGATAACTGGTCATTGTTAATGAGAATTATAGGGCTAGTTCAACTGCAGTGATAAGTTCAGAGCATAAAAGACCATATATCAAAATGACCTCCCAACCTTCTCTGTACTAAATGACAAACTGCTAGGAATAGCCTTTGGATCAGGTCACCAAGACACTAAAATACTTACCCTTCAACTACAGAACTCTATTGACCTCTATCTATCATTTACCACCATCAATCACAAAAGCCTACTTCAAGGCCAAACAGAATTTCAGGCAGAACATGGAAGGAGGGAGAACTTCCTTCAACTTTGGACTTGATTTTGCATTTCTCTGGACTTCTGAGATAATGTGTGGAAAGATCACAGCCAGTTCTACCATGTTTTTCTGCATTTGTGCTGGGATTGTGGCATACAAGAAAGAGCAGGGTTTTAAGGCCAGTGGGTTTCAGTTGGGTGTCTATGCCTCCTTCTCTGTCCGTAGAGGGTAACACAATCTTTGCTATAATGATAGGGCAGATACATGACATAATTGTTTTCTTTACAGCAGACCTAGACCAAGCTAATAGAGAGTTGATTAGCTTTGTAAGAGACAGAAAATAGTGTGTGTGATTCAGCCAAAGGGTTCTCTACACATCTTGCTGCAAAGATTTAATCACCAACTTCAAATGAAGACTGTTGTTCCTTGTTCTAAATATGTCTATAAGAGACTTTTCCAGTGTTCTTAGAATTGGAAAATTTTTTTAAAATTATTTTTATAGAAATGAATACATTCTTCTACCACCATCATCCACTCTAAAATTCATGTATTATTTTCATGTCTTTTTCCGCATAATAGAGAAATATTTGGGAAGGCATAAAAAATAAAATATACCCTTATATAGGCTGTTGAACTTCATAATTTGTTGACTGGTAGTTATGAGATTTCACATTGTACATAGCATATATGCATTTTACAGTGAGAAAGATGCTGTGGCTTGCAAAGGCGATTTGCTGAATGAATGGCCTCTTGTGTTCACATAACCTTTTTAACACAAAAAGAGTGTCTTTCCCTATGGCTGAGTCTAAATTACAATGACACAACTGACCAATAAGATCTTTTTTAAAAGTAACTGTTGGAATTTCAAATGAAGCTTTCTCTTTAAATCTTTTGAAACCTCAGTAACACCTGTCACTTCATTTATATATTGTACCATGACTAATTTAATCAAAAAGAAAAACCAAAGCGTGAATATTGTGCCAATCAGAAAAACGCACGTATGATACCAAAATAAACCTATTACCTGCACATAATCAGATTTTAAAGGACAGTTTCCAAAGTAGGAATATGTGTGACTTTATATAATGCCCGTGACATACTGAAGCCTCACAGCATTCCTGTTTTCACACCCGTGTTGTAGAAGATGACGTTATTATGTAGTCCCAGTAGATCTTCAACAGCTAAGCCTCTGTTGAAAAATTCTTAGAGTTTATGCCATTAACCTGCAACAAAACTTCAGTAACATCCTATTCTGTGAATCAGAAATGAGAGTCATTATTCCTTTGCTTACTGCTAACAAGTAAAAGTAACCACATGATAGATTAGGTGGGAAGGTGGGTGTGTTTTTAGGCACCAATCAGAAGAAAGCCCCAGTAAGGCAAGAAATATTCATGACTCCAGAAAAAATCCATCAGTGCATCAAACTATTCGCAGAGCACCTGCCACTTGCTCGGCACTACAGTGATTTAAAGAACTATAAATTGTTTCTACCCTCAGATTATTCCGTTTGAGTCCCAGAAACCAAACCAGTGCATGCACAACAAATGCAGAGGAAAGCCTACAGCCCGTCACTGTAATGGCAATACGAGCATTAAAAGATAGGATAGGCGCTGTCAGGTATAAGCCGTTCACTGGAGAGCTTATTACTGTCATTAGTCCTGTAACAGAATCAAAGTAGAAACAGCATTAAGGCAGGGGCTGCAGCTGCCCAGCCTGATTTCTAATGATGACAATGTAATGACGCATGCAGCCTTTCTGACACTACTTCCAAGGACATTAGAAAGACTGACGGCTGTTGTGCCCCAATATTTTTCCAACCAAGTTAACTCTGGAGTGTTAATTTAGAGACTATACGAGTTAGTTATCAAAAATTCCCTGGAAGTGGTAAGTTTTCACCTAAAGGATACAATGTCAGAGTATACGGCACAGCTCCTGGGTGAAGGGCTCAACTACAACTCGGATGTTACCTAACAAGTGCGAAGAACGTAACCTAATCATAGGTACCATTATATTAACCTGAGATATTTTTAAAAGTTTAAAAAAATTAAAAATTCACTAAAATAATTTATACCAGGCATGCATCCTGGTGGTGGCAAGCAATTAATTGATTAATAAAAGTTCAGGTGTCATATATACCACTAGAAAGGTTTTCTGGGCGGTGCCTGTGGCTCGAAGGAGTAGAGCGCTGGCCCCATATGCCAGAGGTGGCGGGTTCAAACCCAGCCCCAGCCAAAAAAAAAAAAAAAACTGCAAAAAAAAAAGGAAGTTTTTCTTTGAGTAATGTAATAGAACAACTAGGGGCTTTCTTGACTAGCATCAGGGAAGGCTTCCTAAAACGTTTGAGTTGAAACATCAATGAGAAAGCAGCCATCCACGGAAGGGGAGGAAAATTCACTTCAAGCAGAAGGAGCACCCAATACCGCAGTCCTGGGGTGGGAACAAGCTGCTTTCATGTGAGGGAGAGGAGGGCCAGCGTGACTGGAGTGAGTGCAGGGAAGCTTTGTAGAAGATGAAGCTTCAGTACACAGGGGTCCAAGTATAGAGATTTCTCTAGCCCATGTGCAGTCTGGTTTTTTGTTTTTTGTTTTTTCTAATTGGGTGTGGTGGACAGACTTTTGAAGATTATAGATGGAGAAATAGTTTAATCGACCCTTTAGAAAAAATAATCACTAAGACTATGGAACAGGAAGGCTGTTACATTCAGCCAGGTGAGAAAGAGACAGAGTCAGACTCAGCGGCAGCAATGTCACCTCCAGAAAAGAGAAATAGCTGGATGCAAGGCAGATTCTGGCACAGACGCAACAGGAATTACGGGTGTGTACGGATGCGGCAAGTGAGGGCAAAGGTGGAAAGAAGACTTCACTACTTCTCCAGAGCTACTGGGTAAATGTCCTGGTGGGCCCTGAGATGTTGCAGGGGGGACCTCGAGCTCCGTGGGAGGAACGTGCTTCCAGCTGGCTCACGCTCACTTTTCCACTGTGCTGACCTGTGGAGGGCAGGGTACATGTATAGTGATGGAAGAAGATCAGCAAAATGGTAGGAGCAGGTGGCTTTCCCCCAGCTATTTATAATTTTTTCTATGAAAAACAAGCATAAGCTAAGAGTAGAGGAAACTATTGGAGATGGGAGGGAAAAGGAGGTGTAAAATAACCATCTTAGAAGAGAAAGTGAATTTGTAGGAAAATGTCATAAGACTGTCTGGAAACGTTAGGAGGTCGATTTTGATCTATAGTCACATTTGAAGTGACACAGTTGTATGATTTTTCCAATGATGCTGGCATAGAGTTGGTAGGTGGGTTTAACCATGGGTCTTCGTTTCCTGCTGCTCCTATAACATACCTCAAACTTGGTGGCTTTCAACGATAAGAGTTGATTATCTTACTTTGGAAGAGGTCAGAAGTCCAAAATAGACATCACTGGGTTAAATTCCAGATGTTGGCAGGCTGTGGTCTTTCCGGGGGCTCTGGGAGGAGTCAGCCTCCAGCTCCTGAGCTCAAGGAGTCAGCCTCCAGCTCCTGAGCTCATTTCTTGGCTCGTTGCCCTCTTCACCCTACAAAGCCCGTGATGGTAACCAGCCGTCCATTTCTTCCTCTGCTGCCTCCCATGTGATCACGCTGCACCCCCTAGACAGTGCAGGATAATCGCCCCATCTCCAGGCAAGATCAGCAGCTTGAATTCCACCGGCAGCTGTGATTCCCTCTTGCCATGTAACCTAATGTCACGCAACCCAGCAGCATCCCTGGGGAGCCCTTCTGTCTGCCTCACCGGGGTTGAGTTTTGCAAGGTGCAGAGAATGGAGAGGCGCGAGAAGGTTTTTGAGGAATGGATGTACTGCAGAGCCAGAGACTCCACGCTGAGGAGAGAGCAAGGGTATGAGCCGGTGGTTAGGAGGAAGGGAACTAGTAACGTCCGAGAACGGGGGTCTCAGTGAGCTCAGAGAATTTCTGGAGTGGGAGGTGCTCGTGAGAGGCCAAGAGATTTAAAAATGGGATTTCAGAGGAGGTAGGGTTATGGAAGGTGGCAAGTTTATGAGTTTCGAAACTGAAATACCCAAATAAATGAGCAATAAATCATATTCTAAAATAAGTCAGACGCTTAGCATTGGCCTCAAGATTATAATAGGGTTCTAGGGCGTATGTTTTGGAGAAAATATGCACAGTTTATAGATTTAAAGTAACCCTAGTTTCACATCCATTTCTGGCCCTAGACATCCTCAGAGGGGTGGCGGATAGGGAGAGCAGTGCATGGAGAGGAAGCTCTGTCCCCAGCGAAGCAAGGACCGAAGGACCTGTGCAGGTGACTGATGCCCCAGGTGAGGAAGATGGGCCATTCTACTGGGGGATGAGGAAATGGCTTGGAAGTCCTATGCAAATGCTTCCACTGAAGTGTGTCAGAGCTAGCTGGGAAGACTGTGTGGACCTAGGGAACATTTTGTATCTAATAGGATGTTCCTATTGTGAACTTGAAACTGTTTTATGCTTTATTTTGCAACACAATTATGGGTCATATCATTGCCATGTTTGTTGAAAGATTTCTCTTGTGTACTATGCCCAGAAACCATTGAATTAGTTCTGCTCTATCAAAACCAGTAAAAAATTGTCTGAGAAGTTTATAGTTTCCATGTCACATTATTAAAATGTTATCTGATTTTTCCAGGTTCATGCATACACTTTTTTCCAAAGCAGTACAAACATGACAGTTTACTGCAAACAAGAGGCCAGACTTGCATGTTATCTATTCTTGGGGGTGAATATGAGGAGTCTATTGAATAAATCAGAGAATAAATGAAATGGCGCATTATGTGTTCCAAGGTCAATAGTTAATTAAATGTAATTATTACACCAATATTAGAATTTGTAACAATTTGCCTGATGCCTTTTGAGGAGAATTTAGAAATAAATGTTTGGTTGTTTTAATAGGTAGAAACTACCTATTAAACTATCCTATAAACCAGCAAAGAACCTTTTTCCAAAAGGAAAGTTTTAATTCCACGTTATTCTTCCAATTTCTGGACAGTCTATTTTACTAGAGTTAGCAGAAACCAATACATTATTTTTATGTCCTACATAAAAAAGGTAGCTATAGAGATATATATTTTTTTAAATATATGGATATGTGGTCTTTCTGTGTAGTTTTTACTCTGCCGTTATTTATAGACAAGTACAACTAGAACATATTGTGAATAGGGAAAGAAGGGTGTCTTTTATGGAGCTCTTTCTTGTTCATTCAATTAAAGGACCATTTATGGAATGCCAAATCTATGCAGGGTTCTTTTGTTAATAGTATTTCTTAATTTGTTACCCCTTTCCTAGATGATGGGATTTTATCATTTCATTCACTAGGCCTATTTTAACAGAGTGATGGCTACTCTTAGATTAGTCATATGATGGATGATAATGTAATTTATTTCATTCAAGTAGGGACAATTCTTGCGTTTCTGGGAATCTCATTATCTCGAAAACTTTGCCCTATTTTTTCCTTCTTCTTTTTGTGAAATTATCTCTTTAGCTGAATTACAAATGTAGTGTTTTCCCACAGGTCATATAATATCTACTTGCCCTAAATACCCCACAGTGAAGAAAACTTAGTGTTAAGTAAAATTGATTTGTTCAGTCCAGATCGAAAACAACATTACAGCTTACTGGTTAATCAATGGAAATTTTGCTAATGCCATAAGGAGGCGAACCCATTTGTAAAAGGACACGTGTGCAACCTAATTCATAAATTTGTATCTTCTATGCAGTTTTAATTTTATCTTGCTGAAGTAGTTTTGTTTTTGAGACAAAAAGTATATTTTCTCAAAGTGCTCTGTTTAATTTTATAGTGTGAGTTATGTCCACTGGGGGCAAGAGATGTGTATGTACATAGTTATATAGAAACATTTATTGACATAAAAATATGCCTGAGCTGTTTGTGAGTCTGATCAACTAGTGATTAGACCAAATTCAGAGTATACCTACCCTAGGGAAGGTCTACACAATAGTTACTATACAAACAAGGAGTCCCCACTTTTCACCAATTTAATTTTTAAAAATTGTTTCTAAGATGACGTATTTCTCCATACGGGGAAGATGTTGTGGTTATATTTCCAGACCAAATTAATATTCAATGGCAAATAAATTAAAAATATAATCATATAATCAGTATTATCAATAATTAATATAAACAATATTATATCACAATAGCAAAGATACAGTAAGCCAGATGGGCTGGCTCACACCTATAATCCTGGCACTCTAGGAGTCTGAGGCAGGAGGATCGCTTGAGCTCAGATGTTCAAGACCAGTCTGGGCAAGAGTAAGACCCCCGTCTCTACAAAAAATAGAAAAACTAGCCAGGTATGGTGCCAACACCCTCCTACTCAGGAGGCTGAGGCAGGAGGATTGCTTGCGCCTAGGGCTAGGTGATTGCAGTGAGCTATAAAGACACCACTGCAAGCTACCCAGGGTGACAGAGTAAGACTCTGTCTTCAAAAGAAAATAAATAAACTTCTTTCATGAGATAAAATCATTAATGTGCTGATATTTTATATGCTGGGCCAATCATGTAAAACAACATAAAGGAAATAATTATTTTTTCCTCAAGGAGTTTAAAATTTGCGCCTGTTACACATTTCCTAACGCCACTATGTAATAACCTAAAGTAATATACTAGCTAAAACGTGCTTTAGTTAAAATCTTACTGACATTTCTTTGGAGGATTTAAGAGGATTTTTGAGGGATTATGTCACTTTTCAGCTCTCCTGAAGCTGTCCATAGACATTTGAGCTGCAGCTTTCTTTCTCCTAATGCATTTTCTCTCTAGCAACCAAAAGCTTTCATTCATAATTATTCTGTTGACCTTAACACTGCCTCAAAATAATGTAGCCACTGGTTACTTAGGGCTTCTGCTGACAACTATGAGAGTGGCTCACACTTCACTGGAAGTCACTTAAAAAAAAAAGTCACCACATCATTAGTACAAATTTGTTTTTTTCTTTTTCTATGGAAGTTTGAAAGTGCTCTCAGGAGCTGTGAAAATGAGTGGTATCCCAGAGTTCGAGGGCTTGCTTCAAAATCTGTCAAAGTTTTAAGTGAATAAAGTGGCAAAAATTGATGTTTGGATATTAGTTGAGGTTGAACTGAGGAAGATGATATTCAGTGCCACAAAAAGGAGTCTTGTGACATAACCCTTAATCAGGTGGGCAACCGGAGCCAAAACATTTCTCTGTTCTCCTTTTTCTTTGTATTTGGCCCCACAACCAGTTCATCAAAACCTTTAAAGTGAGGGTTAAAAAGGGCTGCCTTTGGAGAAGCTGCATTAACTCGCCAATGCTAGCTTATGTATTTCATGCCTACCGTGTTGCTGAACAAAACCAGGTTAAGGGCCAAACTAGCATCAGCTCTGTCCAACTAACACCAGGAGTGGCTGCCAGGGTAAGTGTAGGTCTCTGTAGGATCTGAGGAAGTTTAAAGAACTGGGACCAATTCTGAGATACCCCAAAGCGGCACAGATTTGCAGAAAATGCGAAGAGTGAAACGGCCATGGGGACCTATACTTGAGGCACCAATCACCGCTGATTTAAACATGATGCTCAGGAAAGGATATGGGGAAAGTGGATTTGTAGCCATCTGAGACCAAACTTTTACCTTTAATTAGTCATCAGAGGTGAGCAGCAAGTTGTATCTGTTTGCTGGATATCTGAATGCACTCATCTCCCTCTGCTAGTATTTTTTACAAATATGCCACCCAGACTAGGGGCCAGAAGGAACTGAGTTTAATTCTAAAATCTGTCACTTTCTTGTCATAATTTTTGTATCTTACAAAAGTCTCTATATTTAAACATTTTTTTAAACAATAGTTAAATTCCTCCCCCCACCTTGGAATAGCAGGATTGTTTTAAATATCAAAATAGGGGGTGGAGGGGCTTGGTCCCCATAGCTCAGTGATTAGGGCAGCGGCCACATACACCGGAGCTGGCGGATTCAAACCTGGACCTGGTCCTGCTAAACAACAATGACAACTACAACAACAACAAAAATAGCCAGATGTTGTGGCGGGTGCCTGTAGTCCCAGCTATTTCAAAGGCTGAGGCAGGAGAATCACTTAAGCCCAAGAGTTTGAGGTTGCTGTGAATTGTGATACCAGGGCATTCTACCGAGGGTGACGTAGTGAGACTGTCTCTAAATAAATAAATATCAAAATGAATAAAATATTTAAGAGTGCTTTGGAAAATAGATAATTAAATAAGATACTAAGAATACAGTCAATCAACAAGGAATTAATTCCTATGTTCTCTGAAAGTAGCTGTGGTTAGCTGTGGTTCTCAAAGTTAGCCATTTGTAATCAGTTCCCCTTTCCATAGCCTCTCATCATCAACACCAGTGTCGTTCAATTTTTTTTATCTCATGGTATACTTGAACCTATAGTTAAATTATGTTGATCAAAAGAAAGAGAAAAAATTCATTTACCGTGATTTGAACTTCTTTCAAAAACAAGTTAATCAGTGGCCTTTAAAACTTTTGCAGCGCTCTAGTTGAAAATTACTTACCTATAATATCATTTAGTTAATACTTTTTCCTTAAATCAACTCATTTTTTTTCCTTTTGCCACCTACTTTAGTCTTAGACTCAAAAGTAATAATCATAAAATCAGAGGTCAATGTGCTTATTATATAATTCTATTAAAATGAATCCATACTCATTAAAAGTTTTAAAAGTTCTCTATATCATGCTTCAATAAACATTGCTAAAGAATGCAAAGACCTTAAAATACAGGCAAGTTGTTGAGATGGAACAGGGCAAGAAACAGAAGCCATGAAAGGGTCTGGCCATTGTTATTTGATTTTTTCTCTGATACCATCACTCTATTCTTAAAAAGAACGGTATTAATTGTTAAGATAAGGTAAGTTGGAAATCTATTTTGAAAATTCTTTACAATAACTAAAATCACCTGGAAGTGCAAAATCCCAAAGAAAATTTTTATGTGGGGTTTAAAAATTTATTTTGTTCCAGCAATTTCTGTTTGCCACCAAAAGGGGACATTGGCACATTCTATAGTAGAGAATTTTTCTGAAACTCATGTTTAAATAGCACATACCCCCATATTAATCTGAAATAAAAATATATAGCCAGACTTAAAGCTTCTTATACAGCACTAGCGACAGCTGAGCCTGCTGGCATTATGATGTCAGGTTACAATGGATGACCTTTGGACGTAGGTATTCAGTCCAATAAACTGAGCACTCTTAAATGAGAAACAAAGAACGTGTAAATCTCTCCAGGCCAGAAGCCCCCACCTTTTGCTTCCTAGGATAGAGTTGCCGCGGTAAGGTTTATTACCTGTAAGTTACCCTGTCTGCACTCTCCCGTCATGGCAGAGTCTTCCAGGCCTCCAAGGCACAGGAGGCTCACCGTGGTGGTGTGCAGGATGCCTGAACCCCAGTCTGCCTGCTCTGGAATGGAGCGAAGGTGAACAAAGGCAGCAGACCCTCTCAGATCTGCAGATCTTCTCCCACTGCAGTGCCACATGGCAGAGAGATTCCAGACCCACTGATGTTCTGGGAATGCCAAAGACCTGCCGTTGAAGGGCTCCGTGCAACTGTTTCTAAGCCAGGAGTTCAGTAACATATATCAGAATGGTTCGGCAGTGGAGGAAACTCAGCAGTAAATATAGTTTTCTGTACTGAATATGTTTTTGGAGCCTTTGATATACCCATAGGCACTGTAAATCACCAAGAGGGGCAATCCGTATGTGTGATTCCTCCAAGTGTTTTTTACCAGATAATGCTTTCTTAGAGAGAGCTAAGGAGACTAGTGTCCCAGGGGAGCATCACTCTCTAAGAAGATGTCATGGCTGTTTGGGGAGAATGTAAGTATAATGCAATAGAAGACAGGAGGTTGTCTTTTTATATATTTTAAAACATGTTGCTTTTGTGCTTTGGACATGCCCTAGATAAATAAGTTATAACCGTTGCAAGTCTCCACTTATTCAGCTCCATAACCCCTTTGGTGATTTCTAAATAATGTAAGATTTGATCCATGATGTAGAAAACTGAGTTTCTGCTGTAATGAACTAGATATTCTATTTAATTGACACTGCCAATACTGCAGAGATTGCCAGTCTCACGTGGCATCAGACCTGGCTGATTATTCATGCTGGCTTTAAAAAGAAAGAAAAGGAATGCACTTTCAAAAGTTAGAGAAATCACTTTGCCAATTACTCATGACCCTTGACGTGACTTAGTTTATAGAAAAGCACAGATTAATTGTTTCCAAACCCAATGCTGCAACTTAGCCAGCACTTTAATTGTAAACACATCCTCTCTAGCACTGTCTGTGAGATCCTACCTACAGAGTGATAAGACTCATGATGACTGTCTGGCATAGTGTCAACTTCAGAAGCCATATACTGTATATGTTTTGAAACTAAATATTTCTTCTTCCTGTTGACTCTTGACCCCCTTAGAACAACTGTCGCCTTCTTCAAATGCTTTCACTAAGTAAAAAGTCAATTGGCTGTAAGCGGTGATGAAGAAACTGTCATGTGATTAATGCTACAGCTTAGGCTGTTGTGATTAGTCACAGGAAAAACAGTTAAACGCCCTCCCCAAGAAACACGCTACGTTAACAGCAAATGGCCTGCCTGAAGCCCAATAGGAAGGAATAGTTGGGCCCGTGTTAAAAGCTGCCTATTGATTTGTGCCCGGACTGAAAGCCATGTGCTGATATAAATGAAAATGTGTCAAGAGTTGATATCGATTTTTTTTTTTTTAGATCAGACCATCTCTGGGGAAATACTGCTAGCCATACTCCTGCTCTTGTCTGTGAGTGAAATAAGGTTCCTTTCCACAAGACTACACATGTCCAGACATCAGATTTTTCTCTTTAACTGAGATGTGGTAGGATGCCAGTCCATCGTCTGCAATCTCGTCGTGCAGAAAGTGGCCCAGAGAATATGGAGCATGGGTTTATGAGGGATGTGAATGTGAGGAAGGGTGTGAGCTCACGCCCACCTATCTACCAATTGGCCTGTGGGTATATGATTCATATGTTTAAGCTAGGAATTTTCATACTGTATCTCTCAAAATAAACTGTTGCAGAAGAATAAATTTATTTTTAGAAAATTCTATTCAAAGACAACCTCAGTATAGTAGACAAAATGAAACATATTAGGATATGAACTGTAAAATCGAAGCCTTTTTTCTCCTTCAGTGTGTTGAAAAACCAGCCACATTTTTTCCCTTTCTTAGGTGTGATTCCCTGAGCCTTACCTTATTCACAGACCACAGTGCTTGTAAATATTGACTAACAATATAAGAAAAGGCCAAGTCATAATAATCACGCAGCGTTGGGTCAAATCTTTGGGGGATTTACGCTGCTGAGGGAAGGCTGCTTTCATGACTCAGCTGGGCTAAAGCATGCACCCTCATATGAGGCAATTAGAATGGAAAGTGGTTATGAAAGAGGAGAGAGGTCATCATCTGCCAATATATGGAGATTGTTTGGAATCAACTATGGGGACTAGAGAAAACCCTAATAAACCGAGAAGGGACATGGTATTCCCTCCATGGTAGCTGAGAGAGCTAAATCCACTTGGTTGGATTTATGGGCCTTAGGCACTGACATGAGATGAAAACTTCACTTTGCAAATTGATTAACTTTTTGTTGATTACTCAATGACTTTGCAGTATCCTATATATTATGGTCTGTATACCTTGTGCTTGAGATTAAAGAAAAAGCAATGACCTGAAATAGACCTTAAGGAAATGGGAATGACAAGGATGAGATTATTTTTATATTGAGCGTCCTCATTAAAATATAAGAATATGGAGCAAAAGCTTTACAAGATGGTTTATTACTGGTAACTGAGAAGCCAAACGAGATAAGAAATGATTTAAGTAGATGGAACTTTTCCTTTAGGGCCATTACTTTAATATAGCTAAAATTAACTCTTAATACACGTGTAGCTTGCTGGCCCAGTAGCTTGACTAACAAGATAAGGCTTATGGCTGATCCTCCCCTGCCTGATCTGTCCGATCAATACATTTACAAATGTATTGCTTGCGTTCATTTGAGTCTGGGTTATAAGTGTGCCCCCCACCCAGATAGTGTGCGTTGTCCCCATTAGGTGTAAATTTACCCCCACCACCTGCTCGCTTTCAGTTTAGTCTTACTACCAAATGTGCATAAGGATATTGATCAATTAGTTACAATGTAGTAGTGAACCCAGAGATTTTTGCCTATCATGAATTCTAGACCAGGTCTTGACTGCTATACCTCCTGTCACTCACTCCTTATATTTTTGGCTTCTATAGTGAAATTTTGGATAAAATTTTCACTAACAGGACAAAAATTCAATGAAGACACACATGATATGCAGTTCGTTGTACTGGCAGCAGTGCAATGCTTCATCACTGCTCAAGGAAAAAACACAAATAGGCTCACAAACACATGTGTACACTGTGTGTATAATACTGCATTTTTAATGCAAGATTAGCTAACCTCCCAATGACATTATTTAGTTATTTTTCACACTGAAATCAAAGAAATGCATACCAATGGCCTTCCAGAGTTACTCTAGGACAAGCTCAAATTACCTAAGAAAATACGATTCAGAATAAAAATAAGTGCTTTTCCTTTCTTCTTCTAGTTTATTTAGTTACTTAATATACCCAGTTGTCAAATAATCCCTAGTTGCCTTTCTTTCATGATATCTTTATGCCCAGGCATAAAAATATCATTTTCAAATATGTGTATATATACTTGAGAGAATGAGAGAAAATAATATGAGAATGCTCATAAAGTCTGAAAACACAAATAATATTAATTTATTATCTACAAGTGATGTAATATCAATACATCGTTTATTATATGTTTGCCTGTGGTTTCCAGATTTGGTGGATATCCTGTGTTTCAAATATATTGTCTAAAGGGATGCATTGAACAAACTAACTTATTTTCTGATTTGAACTTAAGTTACCAAGTTGAAGGTTTTTATTTGTTTTTTTGTCTTAAGGGAACAAAAGATTTTGACAAGAGAATTGTCATAGCCTCCAAATTTCAGGTTAAACAGGAGATAATAACTTGATCACACTCCATATGTTTTAGTGTGTTCTTCTATTGCCTAAGAGAAAACCAGAGTTAGGAAGCTTCTGCTACTATTCAGTCCCCAGCCTTTCTTTTCAGAGACTATCTTCATTTTTTCAATAATTGTACTAAAGAAAGGAGCAGACAAGTAAATGTCTGTACACAAGTCATGCATTTATCTTTTGCTTGCAAGGAAGAAATAGAAAAAATATAACACAAAAAACTCAAACGCAAGAATGAGTTGGTGACCAACCCACAAAATTTGTCACTACTCTTTTTTGTCCATTGGGGTTAGAATTAGTTAAAAATCTATATTTAAAGTTTTAGTTGGGACTCAGGCTGAGATGGGAACCCAGAAAAGAATAGGAATGTATACTATTATGCTCAGATACAAAGAAAAAGGAAAAAATTAGAAAGGAAAGCAGGGGAAAATTGCCTTTTTTTTTCTTTATTCACCAAGCCTCTTACTCCCAGAATAATTTTGATTCCTTCAATTTGAAGGGTTCATGTTCTCCAGAACACAAAATAGACTTCAAATAGTGTTCTACCCTGAATATCATGTTTATGCCACAACATTTGACAAGAATAAAAACAAATGAGAAATACGTAATGGAGTGTTCTCATAATGTGAATATACTTTAAACAGTGGAAACAAATATAAATCACAACATACAATGTAAAAGTATGTTAAATACCCAATATTTCCTTCTCTGGTAATAATGCTTTTGTCATAAATACGATGTAATGTCATTGGGCAAAAGTTTTCAAGCAAGTTTTGCATTTTACATGCCTTAGCACAATAAATGAAGTATACCCTAAGAGCATATACTACCATTTTTTAAGGACATTACACATGCCCACGGCTTACATGGATTCCTTTAGTGATGTATTTGTATTCACAATTTAAAATTTCCATGCTGTATATTCTGTTGAAAAGAGTTACATAGTCTAATATCCAACTGTATATATTTATATATCTGTATATAGAGATATTTAACATGAATAAATAATGACCTCTTGAAAGAATAATTCAGGTGGTAAAAGTTTTGATCTTTTTTATTGTATTACTCCGGAAGAAAAGTAATCAGGAAGTTAGATGAAATTCTTTTTTTTCCCCTTTTATTAGACCAAAGAAATTGAGTGCAATGAACCACGTTATGCCTTTCTCTATCAGGTGCATATTTACATTTGCATTGCTAAATTATTTACCATAAATACATTTTTAACTCTAGCAAGCCTTAAAATAATGAAGTTCAATTTTCAAGCTTTATACAAACATGCAAATGTTAATGTGACTAAGGAATATACTTTAAATTACACAGCATTTTTATTCATTTTTCTGTTACCCCTGCTGTGCTATCCAGACCTCTCACCGACTATGGCATATTAGGGAGCCCCCTAGTGGCACTTGTGTTCATAGTAATTTCCAAATTAAGAATAAAGCTGGTTATTTTTCTTACTAACTAGTTGGATCAGTTTTGATATCTAAACATATTTTGATGTTCCCCCCATTTATAAATCCAAGTTGACTTCCTTTCACGTTATCACTTATATCGTGCAATTTCCGGGCATCAAAAATGTAATAATGGCTCAGCGCCTGTGGCTCAAGTGGCTAAGGCGCCAGCCACGTACACCTGAGCTGGTGGGTTCGAACCCAGCCTGGGCCCGCCAACCAACAATGACAGCTGCAACCAAAAAATAGCTGGACATTGTGGCGGTCGCCTGTAGTCCCAGCTACTTGGGAGGCGGAGGCAGGAGAATCGCTTGACCCCAGGAATTGGTGGTTGCTGTGAGCTGTGATCTTACAGCACTCTACCAAGGGTGACAGCTTGAGGCTCTGTCTCAAAAAAAAAAAAAAAAAGTAATAATAACATCATCTCTGGTTATTTAAGTGCTCAATTGCTATAATCTCTTTTTCTTCTTTCTTGTCTGTGACCTTTCTGGTTACCTCAAGAACAATTTAGAGATTATCTGTGAAAAACATAATCATGAAAGTAAGATTCCTAAAGTACCCAAAGAGATACTGGTTTTAATATTACTATAGTAAAGAAGCATATCTTTATTATACTTAAATATACTTCCATCAGCCAAAGAAAAAGATACACAAAATGGTACCAAAAGTAGACTCTCACCAAGTCAGCCATCTAGCATATTTAGAACTTTCTAACATTCTTGTTAGTTATGGGCACGATTTGATGATGGGCTCAAGAGTGATGTCCCCTGGGGATAAGTTAGCTGTTTGCAGTAATCCTGATGCTTCTCCAGATGGACTCCCACAAAACCGCTTCCCTCCTTAACAGGTGAGTGAAGGCTTTCTGGAGGTTTACCCTGCATCCATGGAGTCTTAAACAGTGGGATGAAGTTAGTCTGTGAAATGCTAGAGAGGAGCATTCTTCATAGTGAGGACAACTTCAACAGGAATGCAGAGATGAAAATAGAATGAGCTTGACCAGGGACCCGTACTACAGACCATTCATTATTATTGAATCACAGAGTGGGAAGTAGGAGCGTAGGCCAGGAGAAACATGAGAGATGGGACAGGGGCCAGCAAGTACATGGAAGGCTTGGGAGGCTACAGTACAGGGCTTATGTTTTAAAATCAGTCCGGGAATAAGCCACAGAAGAAAAAGATCCAGGTCAGAGCAAATGTTTGTTCCAAGCAGGAAATGATGACAGCTGGTAGAAAAAATTCTCCAGAGTGCCTCTGCAGGAAAGCAAAGTTCTTTTGGGAGCACCCATGCCCTGAGTAACAGTAGAATTAACTGAAATCGGAGCAAAGACCCTGGATCTTCAGTGCCATCTACTGTTGGTATTCACCCCCTGCCCTTAGCAATTCTGTCACCTCTTTCCACCTCCCCGAGAGCAAGCTCAGGTGAGCCTCTCATAGCCATCAGCCCCAAAGAAAGGTATGGGTTGTCAAGTCTGGATTTTAGTACTTTGGAGTCTATGAAGCATGGAAAAGAAGAGCTGGTTAAGAGATAGGGTCTCAGAATGTTGAGAGGGGTTGCACATTAAATGTTTGGCGTAAAGGACAGGAAGAAGCCCTCACTGACTCCCAGGTCTTCGTACGGCAACAGAGAAGACAAAAGCACTAATCACCATTTATAGAGCCAATAAAAGAAGAGTGAAGGTGAACTGTGTTAGTTCTCCATACTGCATAACGAATTCCCACAAATATAGCAGCTTCAAACAGCACACTTTTATTATCATATCATTCCCACCAGTCGTGAGTCTGAGCTTGGCTTAGCTGGGCCCTCTGCTTTAGAGTTTCCCCAGGCTCCAGGGCTCGGTTTCATCCAGAGACCCAGCTAAGGGAAAGATATGTTTCCCTGGTCTTTGACAGCATTCAGTTTCCAGCAGCTGAGAGTGCATGGAAGCTTCCCTCTTCAAAGCCAGAAGCAGAGGGAGACTCAGCAAGCCAACTAGAAAAACATATCACATTCCATCAAGACTGTCACAAAAGGTATCAGTTCATCTTTCTTATGGCTGAGTAGTACTCCATGCCACATATACCACATTTTATTAATTCACTCATGAATTGATGGGCACTTGGGATGATGCCATATCTTTGCAATTGTGAATTGTGCTGCAATAAACATTTGAGTACAGCTGTCTTTTTTGATGAACAGGCTTCTCACTCCAACCAAAGTGAGATTTCTGGGTTGAATGGTAGGTTTGCTTTTAATTGTTTGATGAATTGCCTTACTGTCACGGAGAGGTAAGCATTACAAAAGCAACCCATGAAACCTAACACATTCGTACCCTCTCAATGTCTTAAAATAAAAATAACTTTTAAAAATCAGTGACAACAATACAATTTGCTTTTTAAACTCAAGAAAAAAAAAACATATTGTGTGACACAATCACAAAAGTGACAGCCTACCATCTTTGCCTTATTCTAATTGGCTAGAAGCACATCATAGGTCTTACCAATACTTAAGAGGAGGGGATCATGCAAAAGCATGAAGGTCAGGGCCAGGGATCATGCCAGGCAGGCTAACCATCCATCACATGAGTCCTTTTTAATGTTTACAAAATGTAAAATTTCAGGGTGCCGTCACCTGCAACTGTCTGTTCAAGGACATTCCATAATACTGTAATGTGGATCTTTATCACACGGGTTAAGAATTATTAGAGTAAGAATATTTGTCCTGAAAATGTCTAGCATATGGAAAGAAAATAAAGGAACAACTCCTTTCTGAACTTTAACATCCAACCAGGAAGGATTGTATTGTGCATTTTTAATAAAAATTTGCTCATCATCTCACATACCTCTCATAACTCTCAGTTCATGGTTTGGAAGTTGTAAAAGAGCAAAATCCATGAATACTTAATGCTATGAAATAACGTTGGGATAACATTGGATTGTGGCTGTGTGTTTTCCCAGCCAATCTGAGATCTGAGTTGATGTGATTTAGTAAAATATTAGAACTGACTTCAAATCTTTTCCCTGAGCACCTCTTCTTAAACTCCCTTAAAGAATCCAAGACTTTTTGAAAACGAAGGGGAATTCTAAAATGGCATATAGTAAATTCAGTCTTTCTCCCGCTCCTAAAGACTCTGTCTTTAAAGCACCTGCTCTCCTCGTCCCTCTTCCCTATTTATACAACCCCTGTTCATGCGGGATAAATCAGCGTCGGCCGGGTGTATGCTGTCCCTACTCTAATCTTTGCTTCCTCTTCTGTCAGTGCTGTTCGGGATTGAATTTTTCTTCCATAAAAACCGCTTTTAACAAGCAGTTTCTTTTTCAGTCATTTTTGCTGCTGATCTGTTTCCTACACACCCGTCTGCCTTTTTAGAAGCTCTATTATCTAATATCTATTCAATCGTATTCCCATTTTTTAGTACCAACCATCTTTTCCCTTCCAAATAATCCTCTCCTGGCCCCTCCATGAAGCAATCTTGTTGCTCTATGTCTGCTCAGATTGTGCCCCCAGGTTGGGTGGTCCATACCTCTGTCATTGTGCGTGCCCTAAGTCACAGTGAATAGGTACTGCAGGATGAGGAGCCCAAGTAAAGAATGAGGGGGCGCCAGATGCATGCAAGAGAAAAGGACGGCGATGAATCCATGACAGAACTCAGAAGACAGGGGTCAAGACAGAGTCAGAAATTTGGAAAGTGGGTAAAATCACATTCTGGAGCTCAAAAACAATCCAAACTGGGCAGGTTAGTCTGGATATATGTTGGTTATCAAGGATGAAGACAAGCTAAGAGGGGCAGACAGAAAGCATCCACAAAAATTTACCCAGAAGGCAGAAGAGGCACAAGGTCATTGTGAGGATGTTCTCGGGCTCTAGAGGGATGAGCAAGCAAGGAGGGCAGGCAGGTGCATGTTCACCCGGGGGTCAGCTCCATAAAAGAGGCAGCATTCTGCCTGAGGCCAGGTTCTCCAATGACACCGTGCCTTCCCGTTCAGGCAGCATGGCGCATGTGAAGGATCATGGTATTTGAAGCCAGTCTAACTTGGATACAAATTCTTCTTCCACCATTCATTAACTGTGTGACCTTGGACTCGTTATTGAATTTGCCCAAACCTCAGTTCATTTATGTTTAAAATATGAATAATCATACCAATCTCAGAGGACTATAAGAATTAAATGTGATTACATATGCTATATAAAATGCCCGACATCTAGCCAGGTGTACAACCTATCTGTTGAGTTTTATGATCTTATTTTTATTTTCATTCTTCTAGCTGTCAAACCCAAAATGGCTACCAAGTTGGAGCTATACCTTACTCTTTTATGAGGTCTGCATGACCTTGTCTAAGTTCTTGTGATGTAAAGCTGCCTTGTACATGGTGCCACTTACCACACAATGTTCTGTAGCTGTGCTGAGTTTCAGGTGACATTAGCTAATCTCCTCATTGATACTAGGAGATATTTGAGGAGACATTTCCCATCATGAAGACTCAGCAGGCACTTGCAATTAATTGCTCTACATTTCAAGGCCCCACTTCATTCATTCATTCAGGATTTACTGAGCATTAACCATGTATAATGTGCTGGGGAGAAAGGCATAGATTATATATCATTAAAGTCAGAGCATTGCAAATCTTAAAAATAGAAGAACCCTGAGAGATTATCTAGCCCAGCTTTTTAATTTTCACCAGGGGGTAGTTTAGGATTAAAAAAAATAACAGTGGCTTTTAATTTTATCTTCACTGACCATTTTTTTTTTTTTTTTGCCTATTGAATTACTATAGCTTTGAAAAACAAAGAGAGAAAAAGTCTAGGATGTTTTCAACTGTTTAAGAGTCCAGAAGTAAATTTTTTTGCCTCTGTCCTGTCACTGAAACTGAGCCCAATTCCCCCAGAGAATGTTGCCAGGGAATGTGCACGGTGTCGCCGCCTGCAAGTATCTGCCAGAAAACTGATAAAAACTTCTCCATGGCCGCCTTGCTTCTTCCCCAGAGTAAGAAACAAGAAATCACCATAGGGAAAATATAAGGTAATTTAGGTGTGCAAAGCTGCTTTCTGCTTTCCTTGTTGGAGAAGACCAATGTGGTGGCTTCCTCCAGAGATTATTCCAGAACCACTGCTCAGTACATTTAAAAAGACATATCTAAGCATTTGCAGATAGAGACGCATTTAAATCAATAAGACAAGACTGGTGTCTGAAGACTCAAGTTGCATTAATATAATTGACGACCCGCAATACTGAACCACAAACTTATTTCATGATTAGAATGCCAAGGTAAGGATTAACACCTCTAGTGCTGTGGGGCTAATGAGACATGACTTACTAATCCTACAAGAAAAATCTTAATTAGACACTGGAACATTGCATGTTTCATTGTTACATACTATCCAATCCCCCAAAGAATTGAAAAATAAATAGGGACTAATATAGAAAGAGATGTTGAAATTAGGTCCCTTGAAACATAAATAGCTTTTTCTCCCCATGGAAACCGTCACTTTTTTCCCTAAATAACTCAATATTTGCATTTTTAATAAAAGTTTGATGCACGTGGTCTTGAAATAGCAAGACATCAGAGAAGGAAAGATGATGATTCACCAGAACTCCGCTAAGAAGGCAATTTCATTGCTGAGTTTCAGCCTCAGTAATGTTAGTCATGGTTCAGGTTAATGAGCAGGATGAATTCATTACTATTTACTTCCTGTTCATTTTATAGGGTCTTCCTGGTAAGATACACTCATTTTTAACACTAAGCATTTCATGGTGAAAGTCCAAATATTTTAGAATTGCTTCATTTTATTTCATTGGCTGTTTTTTTCAAACTACCCATCCTACCCAAAAAAGAAAGTGGGAGAAAAGAGGACTGGAGTGGAGGGAATAGTGGACATTTACTCAAGCCTCTTAAAACTAAAAAAGTACATCTACGTGGTAGTGGGCAAAATCAACAAGGTTCTCCTTAGTATTTGATGTTCTAAATTGTGTTTTCATTGGTGAGTTAAAGAGAAGTATAGAAAGGAAAGAAGGAGAGAGTAAAAAAGGAGGAGGGTGAGAGGGAGAGAATCTTTGTGACATTCCTCTGTACTGCTGCAGAGTAAGTTCTCTTGCTAAGTTTCAGCTGGGGAAAGAATACTGGTATCATTTCATGTGCAAGGTATACTAGATATACTAATAAACCAGATTGTCACATCTAACAAAAAACAACAAGCAAACTGCCTTACAAAGATGGAAAGCGTATAAGACGGGTAGGTCTCCTGTGTAAGCAACCCCATCCAAGACGTATTGATTAATGCTGTGTTGTCCTACTTATTTATTCTGTTTAAAAGCGTGGGCTGCAGAGAATTAAATACAAAGAGAAACAAAAATACAAAGAGAAACAAAAAGAAAACTCATGAAAGCCTAAGGCTCTCATTTGAAAATCTTCATGCTTTAAAAAGTGTCCTAATCAGCTTAGTGCCCATAGTTCAGTGGTTACGGCGCCGGCCACATGCACCAGGGCTGCTGGGTTCGAACCCAGCCCAAGCCTGCTAAACAACAACAACTACAACAAAAAAAATAGCCAAGCGTCGTGGCAGGCTCCTGTAGTCCCAGCTACTTGGGAGGCTGAGGCAAGAGAATCGTTTAAACCCAAGAGTCTTGAGGTTGCTGTGAACTGTGATGCCATGGCATTCTACCGAGGGTGACATAGTGAGACTCTGTCTCCAAAAAAAAAAGTGTACTAATCTTTGGCAGAGGAGAAATTCCACATGTACAAGTTCTGAGACAAATGTCAGGAGCTACCGCCCCACAACTGGAGTTTTAGAAATGCATAAAGAGTACCCCTGACACAGAATTTTGAGTCGACAGTTCAGCAATTATTCTGGTTATTATTAGATTAGACCAAACTATTAAGAGAAAACTTATCTTCTTTTAACACTTACTAAACCCCAAAAGTTGTATTAGAAGAGAATATTTTGAAGGAAGAAAAAAATAGCTGGAGAGACTAAGATTACAAAGTTGACCAATGCTTCCTCCTGTTCTTTGACCCCAAAGGACCCCTTGCCTCAACTACAGGACTGTGTATTATTATTGTGTGACTGATTATTACTATTCACAATAATAATGGGGAGTAATAGGAGAAGCAGTCATAAAATTTGTATATAATACAGAAGATAGATGTGACTTCAACACTTCTTAGCTGTGTGATGTTTAATAAGGTTGAGTTCACTTTGGGGGGTCTTGGTTTCACATTTCAACCATTTGGGGGGTGTTAATACAACCTAGTAAGTTTGCTTTGAAAATTTGATGCTATTGCTTATGTGGTAGCAGTGCTGTGTAAAATATCAAGCAACAAAGAAAGAAACAAATCTCTTTCATTTGATAGGATCAGAGGATGTTTCTTATTGACAATGGCGCTAACAGGAGCTGGAAGAAGGGATAGGATATTGATAAGCAAAAGAAAAGAAGACAAGGTTATCTAGGGAATAGTATGGACAGAGGAAAAGAGTACAAAAGCACAGAGTTTCTGAAAAAACAGTGGCCATGGTGGACATTTCACACGCCGGACAGGAGATCTGCAGAAAGTAGAGGAAATTGCAGCCAAATGTGGATTACAATGCCAAATTCCTGTCTGGGACTTTATACTCTAGGCTGGCACAACTCAAAGAATATAATGCAAAACTACAAATACAAACCACATATGTAATTTGTGGCTTCATTAGAAAAGGTAAAAAGAAACAGATGGAATTAATTTTAGTGATCTATTTTCTTTTACCCATTATGGGCAATATGCCATTTAAACATATAATCAATATATTTGACTTTTTTTCTATACTCTGTCTTTGAAATCCAGCAGGCATTTAAACTTTGGGCACATCTCAAGTTCTGCCGATGGCTAATGGCTAGTGACTACCACATTGAACCAACCAGTTCTAGGCTATGGAGAGACATTACTGGGTTTTAGGTGGAGAGTGGTTTAGTAAAAGCAATATAAGCATGTAGAAGGGTATCAGATGTGTGGATGTTATGGACACAAGACAGGGAGATGACCCTCTTGAAATAACCTGGGTGCGAAGTGATCTGAGATGAAGTGTGGTGGTCAACTCACAGATTATAAAGCTTGGGAGAAATGTTGAGGCTGCACAATCCAGTTGGAGAAAGTAACCAGCCATGTGCTGATTCATATAGTTAAAGGAAAAGTAGAGCGGTTCTTCAGCTTCACCTGATTATCTCCCTTCTGTCACTGGGCCTGAGCCACACCAGGTTCACTCAGTTGCACAAACATAAATCAACTATCTCTGAGTGAACAGGGCCAAGTTTGGGGGGTTTAAATATATATGTCACATTGTTCTTACTGTTGGTAACTTAATGCTGTGACACTTACAGCAGAGGTTCTTTTTGAAGCCTTTGGGACCAGAAAAGGGAAAATATCTCATTCTGCCTGGAAGAATCTAGAAAGGATTCTTAGGGCAAGTGATACCTGAGCTGAATACTGAAGGGTAATGACAATTTCTATAGTTTGAAATAGAAAAATGTGCATGATGGATGGTACAAAGAGCATGAGAAAAAGTAGGAAAGTATCATGCCATTGGGAAACAATGACTGTTTGCCAAATTTAGGGTCTGTATGTGCCTATCACCAAAAGCAACTCATGATATATTGGAGTTGGAGGAGGCCAATGCCTAGCTAATGCATGGAGTGGTTCCACTTTGCTGCAGAGACCTGGAGTGTCATTAGGGAGAGAGGGCACTTTAGAGCCTTCAGGTGAGTACAGGAACATGGCTTCAACTTGAGAATGGACAGAAAGGAGTAAGCCACAAAGAGAAGAATAGGAAGACAATGGCTTGCAGATTATAACTTGGAATACTGACTTAGCAGATTATAACTTGGAGTGCTGACTTAGATATAATGAGCTGCCCTTTCACCAAAAAGTGTTCAACATGTCACCAAATTGACCCGTGCTTGCCAATAGCAAATTCAACTGCATTTTCTTCTCTGTTCAAAGTTTAAGCATAAGAGCTGGTATTGTTAGGGGTGCAATGAATCTCTTAAAGATGAGTTTTTGCTGTTTGGCACTAGGTATTCTGTGAAAAAGCTTCAAGTAAAAATCACTTCTTTTTTTGTTTTCCTCAAAGCTACAGGTGATAGAGAAATAGGCATATATTCATTTTATGTTGCTGCCACAACCATAGCAACTTAAATAACACCCACTTATTAGCTCATAGTCCTGTACATCAGGAGTCCAGGCAGGCTTAACTGGACTCTCTGCAGAGAGTCTCACAGGGCTGAAATCAATCTGTCAGCTGGACAGGGCTCTTATCTGGAAACTTTAGTGAGGAATCTGCTTTCAAGTTCATTCTTATGGTTGGTAGAATCTAGGATGTAGGATGAGGTCCTGGTTTGGGTTTTTTTTGTTTTGTTTTGTTTTGAGACAGTCTCACTTTATCACCCTTCATAGAGTGCTATGGTGTCTTATCTCACAGCAACTTCAAACTCTGAGGTACAAGTGATCCTCTTGCCTCAGTTTTTCATTTTTAGTAGAGATGGGGGTCTCACTTTTGCTCAGGCTGGTCTTGAACTCATGACCTCAAGCAATCCACCCACCTTGGCCTCCCAGAGTGCTAGGATTATAGACATGAGCCAATGCACCCAGCCTGATGTCCGGGTTTTCTTGCTGGCTATGGAACAGGGGTCACTCTCAGCTCCTAAAGACTGCTCTGCTCTTCAAATCCTTGTGTCTTCAAGCTAGGAAGAATATATCAGTTCTTTTCTTGCTTGGAATCTGTCTAACCATTTCTGCCACCAGCTAGAAAATGCTGTGCTGTCCAAGGTACCATTTGATTAGGCCACCTGGATAATCTCTCTATCTTATGGTCAACTGATTAGTAAACTTAATTACAGTCTGAAAAATCCTTTGCCTTGTTTCCTCACCACCAAGGACAAAGGTTCTGAGAGACGTGTAGAATTCTGCAGTCTTTAATTTCATGGCAGAGTACATAGAACAATTTGATTTTGCCTTGTAAAATGAAAGAATCTATTCCTCTACAAAATGAAAAAAGAAATAAAATTTCTTTTAATGTCTCTAAAAGAACAAATTTTCTAATGGCCAAGTGGCTGACTAAATGGGGAGAGGGGTAAGAAATTTATGTGAGTTTAAGGGAAAAGAAATAAAAGAGACTTTGATTTGGGGCATTATGGTAGAATAGTTATCCTGGATGTATCACCCTCATTATTGAAATAACTGAAATCCATGGTGAAATAATTAAAATATATGTCTACATCTATAATATACAGGGTGGCTATTAAGTTTGTGTACAATTTTAAAAAGCATGCAAGCTAAAATTGCACACAGACTTTATGGCCACCCTGTATAACTATGAGGCTACTTGGAAGTAAGGAATAAACAGAGCCCCCAAATGAAATCAAGTCAGGAGACCTGGTTGGTAAACAAGTTCCCAAGTGAGCATTGTTCTGAGAATTTTGAGTAAACTCTTTGATGGTTGTGTGGGCCCAGCTGTGAAATATAGCCTAGGACCCAGACAGTGCATGGGATCCAATCCCTGAGGCACTCATAAGGCTCGGCACCTGTGGCTCAACGGGCTAAGGCGCCAGCCACGTACACCTGAGCTGGCGGGTTTAAATCCAGCCCACCCACCAAACAACAATAATGGCTGCAACCAAAAAATGGCCGAGCATTGTGGCGGGCACCTATAGTCCCTGCTACCTGGGAGGCAGAGGCAAGAGACTCACTTGAGCCCAGGAATTGGAGGTTGCTGTGAGTTATGGATGCCACAGCACTCTATCCAGGGTGACAGCTTGAGGTTCTGTCTCAAAAAAAAAAAAAGAGGCATTCACAAAACCAGTATTCTAGAAGACTATACTGTCAATATAGGAATGAATTAGAAATAAACCTTTATATTTCTTAAAGAAATGATTTTAGCAGAGTGAGAGGACAAAATTCTCCAAGGATTCATAATCACAAATTGATTTTCACTTGAGTTTGAGTTCTGATTCATGTTACATGTGTGGTCCATAAAGCCTCAAGCATGATCCCAGAAGACTGTGTTCTCAGGTGACTAGCAGAAGGAAATTTATAACTCCTTTAGAAGAACTCAGCCTCAGCCAGGCTTCCAAGAATACCAACAAATAAAGTCCCTTATAAAATGAACAGTCATGAGTGAAGAATCACCAAACAGTAAAAGAAGTAAGGCATTGAGAGTAAAACCACAGACCACAAAACCCTCAAACAGTAGAATTTTTGACATAAAGTATGAAATGGCTATGATTAAAGAAATTTTTAAACAGCTTGAGAATATGATCAGAGAACATGAGACCATAAAAAAGATCAATTATATTAGCACTATATTAGATTCTAGCAAGTGATATGCAATAATTAAAATTTTAAAAAGCAGAAAGTATTCTATCTAGCATATTAGATAGAGTAAAGGTAGTGAAACAAACTGAAATGCAGTCCAGATAGACAAGATATAAAATATAAAATATAGGTTAAGAGTTGCAGAGACTAGTATAAGAAAGGTTAGCATGAAATCAGTTTCAGAAGGAGATAACAGAGATAATGGAGAAGAGGAACACTCAATGAGATTAGGAGAATTTCCCCAAATTGTCAAATGATAACCTAGAGAATCTCTAACAAGATAAATGAAAGAAGATTTCTGCATCAAGACAAATTATAGAAAATCTACAGGACACAAAAGTAAAAAAAGATCTTAAAATTAGAAAAAAAGTAAAAATATTTCTTTCAAAGCACAAATTGTATGCTGTCAACTTCTAATCAGCAACAATGGAAGCCAGAAGACAGTGGTGTGATGCATTTAATAGAACATGCTGGGGAAAAAATAACCACCTTCTTTGATTCTATACTCAGACTATACTGTAAAAATTAGCCCCCCAAAAAGATATTCATATTCACAACCTAAGAGAATTTCCATCCAAAGAATTTTATGAATAATAAAGGAAATTCTATTTCAGATAAAAGGTAAAGGACCCAAGCATTAGGAAAAATTCAGGCTAAAGTGAATATCAGTCCACAATTAAAACAACATGTAACTGCTAATGTAGCTGGAATTTTTCTGTGTTGAGTCCTTGATCTTGGGCTCAAAGAATGAAACCACAGACCACAAAAGTAGGTGAAAGGATAAGTTTATTGAAAGATAAGAGATAGATAATGAAAAGAGGGGGAATAGAACCTCCAGCAATGGAGGGGGAAACCCAAGGACAGCCCACGTGGGCCTTCTGTCTAGGGACGTATACACTGCTTTTTCTATCCTGCAGGTAGAGGGGTTTGGGAATGTATGTCCGGAACATGTCACAATTGGCATGGAGCCTCCAGATGGAAAATAATCCTAAAAATAGCAAAGGAATGTGGTTCTTGAGGTCCTTGTCCCAGGCAAGGCAGTAGGGTGTATGCTCCCTACTCCAGGAGGAACTGCCTAGATGAGATACCGATTGGCTTTTTTTGTGACTTTGCTTGAGCCCAAATAACTTGGCCTGGAAAGGGCCTGTTTGTGCCTAGAGATGGGGGTCTGTGATGAGACTGATTTCTGAACTCACCCCAGCCTAGAAAGGGGAGGCCCTGTCCAGCCATGAAAGAGGGAAGCTTATATCATTAAACATATCAGAATAATAAAACTCCTGACTCTACCACCTACATACAGTTTTACAACCTTGGGCATAATCTCATCTCTTAGAGTCATTAAGTGGAACCATGTATATTGAGTACTTAATATAGTAAACAATCTAGTAAGTGTACAATAATTTTAATCTACCATTATTACTCTTTCTATCTGATATAAGAGATAATTTTGGACTTTTTTCTTTTATTTGCCAGTCAGAAAAGCATATGGGATTTGCATCAAATGCAAAGACCTATATCCACTAACTACTCTGTGGTTACAGCTGACAAAGACTTTCTCCTTAACCACACTCTAGTCAGGCTTCTCTGAACCCTTTTCTGATTAGGCCTCAACCATGGCCTATAAGAACTATAGACTAATGGCTCGGCGCCTGTGGCTCAACGGGCTAAGGCGCCAGCCACGTACACCTGAGCTGGCAGATTCGAATCCAGCCCAGACCCGCCAAACAACAATGACGGCTGCAACCAAAAAATGGCTGGGCGTTGTGGCGGGCACCTGTGGTCCCAGCTACTTGGGAGACGGAGGCAAGAGACTCACTTGAGCCCAGGAATTGGAGGTTGCTGTGAGCTGTGATGCCACAGCACTCTATCCAGGGTGACAGCTTGAGGCTCTGTCTCAAAAAAAAAAAAGAACTACAGACTAATAACACAAATGATTTTCTCTACCACCCCACCACCCCCAAACAAGCACTAAGAGACTTGAAGAAATTCTAGTGTGGCTTCTAGCAGCCTATGGCCATTTCCCTGGTTGACACTAGCTCTCAATGCTGCCGCAGGAATTACTGTTTGTTCTAGCCAAAACCCGATGCAAGGCCTCTGAACACTCTCTTAGAGAAGTTTAAGAGACTTGCAATCGAAAATTCTTTCTCTGCCTTTTTGAATTGTAAGTCTTCTACCACCCAGAACTGTCTCTTTAAGGACCAGTCTCTTTGAAATGCAAACCTCCAGGGAGGTACTAAGTACTCTCTCTCTTCATCTCTCTCTCTCTTTCTCCTCTTTGCCTTTTCTCCTCACCCTGTACCTCCTCCCACCTCTCACTCTCACTCTTTGCCTCCTAGTCCCTGTAGGAGGGTAAAGGACTAACTCAGATGGGTGTGTTGCTCCAATTTCTAAAGGTATCTCCTCTCCTAAGGACAGTGTTGCAAGAAAGTGAGGCCTGATGGAGAGAAAGAACACCCGGACACCCATGTTTATCTCCAGCCAAGGGTTCCTTGTCCATGGGTACCCTTCTCTTTGGTCAATTTGAATCAAGCTGGATAAGGTGGGCCCAGCTTTTACAGAAGCTTGGACTTTTACAGAAATGGAAGCAATCATTAGTTTTAAGGTCCCAGGAAGTTAAGTTTCTACAAATTCCTAGAGCTGAGTCACCACAAGAAAGACTTTGCAGGAGTGTCCTTGGACTTCCATAAGAAGACTTTTGTTTCTGGACCTGATTTTTTCTCAGTAGAAGTTTGTTTCTTCTCCATATCAGTGTCGATTAATGGCCTAATCACATTGACCAGCCCATTTTCTGCTTTTTGTCATTTTCCATTTGGCTAGAGCCACCACATATTCTCCCTTTCCTTGCCATCATTTTCTTTTCTTTTCTTTTTAATAATTCTTTCTTTTATGTATGTATTTTATTCATTTTTTTTTTGGTAGAGACAGAGTCTCACTTTGTCACCCTCAGTAGAGTACTGTGGTGTCACACAGCTCACAGCAACCTCCAACTCCTGGGTTTAGGCGAGTCTCTTGCCTCAGCCTCTCTAGTAGTTGGGACTCCAGGCACCCACCACAATGCCTGGCTATTTTTTTGTTTGGCAGTTCAGCCGAGGCCAGGTTTGAACCCACTACCTTCAGTATATGGGGCTGGCGCCCTACTCACTGAGCCACAGGCACTGTCCCATCATTTTCTTTTCAAAACACAGAGTTTCAGTGGAAAAATTACCTATTGGATATAATGGTGTCCATACTATGCCGGTGATTGGTACAACAAAAGCCCAGACATCAGCACTATACGATACATACATGAAGCACAATTCCATTTGTACCCCCTAAATCTACTGAAATAGAAAAGAAAGGAAGGAAAATATATAGCTGAGAAAAAACCCACCCAGTCTTCTCTGCACAACTGGAATTGAGCTCAATCTTATACATAAGTCTCTCTCCAGTACTGCTGAATAAAGTCTGTCTTTACTACTTTTAATAGAGTCCTGCTTTGTTTTTCTTTAACACTACTCAACAAATGAGAGTGTTAGTATAACATCTGAACACATTTCCCTGGACCCAGTGAAGGTGTTTTGCCTGGTGGATGCTGACTTGACTCTACAAGCTCCTGTTTTCTTTCTATTTTAGTTGAGTACTAGCCTAAGAAGTCTTTACTGAACATTAAACATCTCAAAATCCATTTAAGAAAAGAGACTGATATTACTAGACAGAGAGGGTCCAGCCGCCATCACTGTCAGTCAGGATGCAGAGATGGTGATAGATCCATCAAACTTTATTTGCAGGAAGGCCAGGATTCTGGAGAACAATGAGAGTAGCCTCCTCAAGACTGTTCTATTCTATCATTTCCCAAATCATAGTTCTACACATACAAGTTCAAAGAAAAGACCACACCAACCTCTATCCCAAACAATAATCAGCATAACTTAGTGACCTATTACAACATTCCAATTCAAAATTAATCTCCTAAATCAATCCACCAAAGCTACTCAAGATAGGCATCTTTAGGGTGTGAACTAAATTTACAAAACCATAAGAATGGGACACAGGGGGTGATGGTCAATTAGGAACTAAGCCAACCAGACTAGCTGTGTCATGTATGCCTTAGCCTGCCTGACTCTATCTAATTCTCACTACATGTGCTTTCAGTAAGACTAATTTTGTGAAGAGAAAATTTTAGTAACCTATTCTTTTAAATCAAATTTCAACTCAGCACTCTCAACAGCTGACAAATCCTTTAGGAATAAGATGATCCTAATGGAGAAAACAGCTCAAAGAAAGAAGTTCTGCATTTCTTTCCTCTTGGAATGAGAAAAAGAAAAAGGATAATATTTCTACATCTGGTTTGAAATGAAATGTCACAACTTTTGTTTGTAGAATGAGAGGAAATTCTTCCAACAGAAAGAAATGAAAAGGCTGAGTTGCAAGAAGGAATAGTGAGACAGAAAGTGGATTAGTGGGGAGCAGGGGCAAGATGGCTGACTAGAGCCAGCTTTCAACAAAAGCTCCCATCCAGAGGGAAGGATAATGACAAGAAACTACCCAATAAAGCTGAAGACTGAGAGCCAAGCTGAGAGAGATGTGTGATAACCTATGCTGAGGTTTTCTACAGGTGAGCAGTGAACTGAGGACCTCTTGTCTTACTCCGTGGGAGAGAGTTGCAGAAAGTGGGGACTACTTCTCCACAGGGACCCTGCTTTGACCCTGAGCACTCTCTTGACAGACATGAAAGTTGAACTAATGTTTTCCCTGCCATTTTGAACTTCCAGTCCACTCTTCCACCCTCGCCTGATGGTCCAGAAGCCTAACCCTCTGCAGAGACCGGAGTGTCTGCAGGTCATTGCCAGGACCGGGCACTGCAAGGGCCATTGTAGAAAAGCTGCACTGTAACAGTGAGCCCAGCAGTAGTGCAGGCACAAGTGGGGAGGCTATGGGCTTGGCTCTGCAAAAAGTGCAAACCAGCTATAGGAGGAGGCTTGCAAGCCGTGCTCCCTGCTCTGCCAGAACCAAGCACACTACACTGGGCCCTGCCAGAGCCATCTGCTGCACGCTCCACCCTGCCAGAGCTACACCCAACCAGAGCCGCTTGCTGCACACCCCACTCTCCCAGAGCCATGCCACATGCCCTGCCCTGCCCTGCCAGAGCTGTGCCCCATGTGCCCCACCCTGCTGTTGGAGCTGCATGCCCTACACTCCCAGAGCCACCACTACAGCCACCTCCCAAGCCATAGAAACCACTTGAGAGCTGAACAGGTACAACTCCCACGAAGATTCAGCAATAGCAGAATGATCCCACTGGGGTTTAGTCTTGGAGAGACACCTCCTCAACTCTGAGGACTACCAGAGGAAGCCAGACCTCTCCTATAGGATACCAGTGCTTCAGAGCAGCTGGAGCAAAAGTACGGTGGCTGAGGAAGAAAATCATTTGCTGACTTGTTATCCTCAGGTTCAAGACTGAGCTCAGGTGGAACATTCCCCAGTTGCCATTGAGTACCCCAGGCAGGCAGGCCTCAGCTCCCATAGCTGGCTGGTAGCAGAGGGTAGTGGCTGGGCTGAGTGGGCATTGACTTTCCTTGGATTCTGGCAGGCACAAACCCCTGGCACATCTGCTTATTGGAGGAAGCAAGACCATAGCCCTGTGGGGTTACCAGTGACTGGGCAGGAAAGAGGCACAGATAGGGAAAGAGATACTAGCCTCCTGGTCCAACTCTGCTACTGGGTGGACCTTTCTGACTCCACAGAGCACCAGAGCAAGCCACATTTGAGCAGCCAGTAGACCCCTGTTATCTAGTTACTGGAGACCTTTCAAACTCTCCCACTTGAGAGTTGGTACTGACTGGGTCAATTGGTCTGGAACTCCTAACATGGTCCAATCACCCAAGGACCATCTCAGGTGGTACCCTGGTTGTGTGGCAATGGGAAGGGTTGACTTTTCTCTTCCAGTTGTTGCCCGTGGGGGGGTCTTAGTTGCTTATATTTCTCCACAGCTGAGAATTCAATCCAGAGTTACTGATACACTAGGATTGGACAAAGACCAGCTAAATACAACCTCACTACACCAAGCAGATCCCCAGAGCCTCAGACTGTAATACTGTATGGACCCTTTGTAAAGCTGTAGTGGAAAAAGCTACAATCACTAGTCCCAGATCCTTGGCAAAGGGCTGGTTAACCACAACTCCAGGAGCCCTCAATTTCACCTTACCTGCCCATCTAGCCAAACAGTGAAAAATAATCATGGGGTGGAATCATCAGAAAAACTAAGGCAACATGAATAATCAGAGTAGATCAATGCCCCAAGAAATAACAAAACAGATGCACCAAATGATCCCGTTCATAAACAAATGGCTAAGATGTCAGAAATCAAGTTCAAAATCTGGATGGCAAATAAGATCATCAGAATGGAGGTAAAGATGGATTTAGAATTTCAAGGAGTAATCCAAAAGTTGTCTCAAGAATTCAATGAATTCAAAGACAAAATTATCAAAGATTTTGACACATGGAGTCAAGAACTTGCAGCCCTCAAAGATCTGAGAAATACAGTAGAATCCCTCAATATCAGAATGGAGCAGGCAGAAGAAAGGATATCTGACATTGAAGAAAAAGCTTTTGAATGCTCCCAAATGCTCAAAGAGGAAGAGAAATGGAAAGCAAAAATAGATCATTCCCCAAGAGAATAGTGGGACCACTCCAAAAAAGCAAACATTCGACTTATAGGAATCCCTAAAGGAGAAGAGGTTGCTTTGAAAGGCCCAGATGCTCTACTCCAAAAGACAATAGAGGAGAACTTCCCAAACTGGGCAAGAGATTCTGAAATCCAGATAACAGACAGTTCCAGAATCCCAACATGACTCAATCCAAATAAAACATCTCCTAGACACACTATAATTAACTTCACCAAAATTAACATAAAGAAGAAAATTCTGCAAGCAGCCAGACATACGAAAACCACAAGGGGAAGAATATTTGAATGACTGCAGATGTCTCTGCTGAAACTTTTCAAGCTACAAGAGGATGGTCATCGACCTTTAACCTCCTAAAACAAAATAACTTTCAACCCAGGATCCTATATACAGCTAAACTGAGTTTCATTTATGATAGAGAAATTAAATACTTTAATGACATTCATATGTTGAAGAAATTTGCCATAACTAAACCAGCTCTTGAGGATATTCTCAGACCCATTCTCCACAATGATAAACACAATTCTCTACCACCAAACTAAATTCACTCAGAAACATTTTTTTCTTTTTTATCTTTTTTTTTTTCGTAGAGACAGAGTCTCACTTTATCACCCTTCATAGAGTGCCATGGCATCACACAGCTCACAGCAACCTTCAAATCCCAGACTTAGGCAATTCTCTTGCCTCAGCTTCCTGAGTAGCTAGAACTACAGGTGTCTGCCACAACACCTTGCTATTTTTTGTTGCCATCTGGCTGGGGCCAGGTTTGAACCCATCATCCTTGGTATATGAGGCCAGAGTCCTAATCACTGAGCCACAGTCACCACCCTCACTCTGAAACTTTTGATCAAACTCCAACTTCCAAAGTGGTGAAAGGATTAAAAATGTCCACTGGACTTTTGAAAAACTTGATACTCAAAATACAACTAGGCTTATCAATACTCTTAATTAATGTGAATGGCTTACATTGGCCTCTAAAGAGGCACAGGTTGGCTGACTGGATACAAAAACTCAGGCCAGACATCTGTTGAATTCAAGAATCTCATCTTACCTTAAAAGATAAACATAGACTTAGAGTGAAGGGATGGTCATCTATAATTCAGGAAAACAGAAATCAGGAAAAAAAAACAGATGTTGCAATTTTATTTGCAGATACAATAGATTTTAAACCAACAAAAGTAAGAAAAGATAAGGATGGTCACTTCATATTTGTTAAGGGAAACACTCAACATGATGAGATTTCAATTATTAACATTTATGCACCCAGCCAGAATTCACCTCCATTTATAAAAAAGACTCTAACAGACATGAGCAACTTGATTTCCTCTAGCACCATAATAGTCGGCGATTATAACACCCCTTTGGCAATGTTGGACAGATCCTCCAATAAGAAACTAAGCAAAGAAATTTGAGACTTAAACTTCATCATTCAACATTCGGATTTAACAGACATCTACAGAACATATCGTTCTAACAAAAGTGAATACACATTCTTTTCATTAGCCCATGGAATATACTCCAAAAATGATCACATCTTAGGTCACAAGTCTAACCTGAGCAAATTTAAAAGAATAGAAATTATTCCTTGCATCTTCTCGGACCATCATGGAATAAAAGTGGAACTCAGTAACAAGAATCTGCATACTCATACAAAATCATGGAAACTAAATAACCTCATGCTGAATGATAGCTGGGTCATAGAAGAGATTAAGAAGGAAATTACTAAATTTTTGGAACAAAATGATAATGAAGACACGAATTACCAGAATCTCTGGAATACTGCAAAGGCAGTCCTAAGAGGGAAATTTATAGCATTGCAAGCCTTCCTCAAAAGAATGGAAAGAGAAGTAGTCAGCAACTTAATGGCACATTTCAAGCAACTGTAAAAGGAAGAACATTCCAATCCCAAACCCAGCAGAAGAAAAGAAATAACTAAAATTAGAGCAGAATTAAATGAAATTGAAAACAAAAGGAATTATACAACAGATCATTCAATCAAAAAGTTGGTTTTTTGAAATGGTCAATAAAATAGATAAACCTTTAACTAACTTAACCAGAAATAAAAGAGTAAAATCCCTAATTTTATCAATCAGAAATGATGAAGGCCAAATAACAATAGATTCCTCAGAAACTCAAAAAATCCTTAATGAATATTACAAAAAACTCTATTCTCAGAAGATGAAAATCTGAAGGAAATAGACCAATACTTAGAAACACACCACCTTCCTAGACTTAGCCACAAAGAAGTGGAAATGTTGAACAACCTTATATCAAATTCTGAAATAACATGAACTATAAGAAATCTTCCCAAGAAGAAAAGCCTGGGACCAAATGGCTTCAATCAGAATTCTACCAAACCCTTAAAGAGGAACTAGTACCTATATTACTTAACCTTTTCCAAAATATAGAAAAAGAAGGACTACTTCCTAACATTCTATGAACCAAATATCACCCTGATCCCCAAACCAGGAAAAGACCCAACAAGAAAAGAAAATTATAGACCAATATCATTAATGAATATTGATGCAAAAATATTCAATAAATATTCATTACTGATGCAATAAATATTCTAGCAAACAGAATCCATCAACACATCAAACAAATTGCACATCATGACCAGGTGGGTTTCATCTCAATGTCCCAAGGATGATTCAATACACATAAATCTATAAATATGATATATCACCTAAACAAAATAAAAAACAAAGACCATATGATTCTCTCAATTGATGCAGAAAAAGCTTCTGATAATATCCAGCATACTTTCTAGTTCAGAATGCTTAAGAAAATAGGTATGGAAGGGATGTTTCTTAAACTGATAGAGGCCATCTACAGCAAACCCACAGCCAATATTGTAATGAATGGAGTAAAATTGAAATCATTTCCACTCGGATCAGGAACCAGGCAAAGTTTCCCATTGTCTCCACTGCTTTTTAACATTGTAATGGAAGTCTTAGCCACCACAATCAGGCAAAAGAAGGCAATCAAGAGTATCCAAATAGGATCAGAGGAAATCACATTTTCACTCTTCCCAATGATTTGATTGTATATCTGGAAAACTCCAGAGACTCAACCTTAAAACTCCTAAAAGTGATCAAGCAGCATCTCAGGATACAAAATCAAAACTCACATATCTGTACCCTTTATATATACCAACAATAGTCAAGGTGAAAAAACAACCAAGAACGCTATTCCCTTTACAATAGTGCCAAAGAAAATGAAATATCTGGGAGTATACCTAACAAAGGACATGAAAGAGAACTATGAAACTCTGAGAAAATAAATAACTGAAGATGTTAACAAATGGAAAAATATACCATGCTCATGGCTGGGAAGAATCAACATTGTTAAAATGTCTATACTACTCAAAGCAATCTACAGATTTAAAGCAATCCCTAGTAAAGCACCTCTGTCATACTTTAAAGATCTGGAAAAATTAGTACTTCATTTTGTATGGAAACAGAAAAAACCTTGAATAGCAAAGACATTACATAGAAATAAAAACAAATCAGGAGGAATCATGCTACCAGACTTATACTATACTATAAATCTGTAGTGATCAAAACAGCATGTTACTGGCACAAAAATAAGAGAGGTAGATGTATGGAACAGAATTGAAAACCAAGAGATGAACCCAGACACTTATCATCATTTGACCTTTGATAAGCCTTTCAAAAACATAAATTGGGAGATAGACTCCCTATTTAACAAATACTGCTGGGAGAATTGACTGAAGACTCATAGAAGAGACTGAAACTGGACCCACACCTTTCTCCTCTAACAAAATTGACTCTCACTGGTCAAAGGACTTAAACTTAAGACGTGAAAGTATAAAAAATCTTAGAGCGAGTGCAGGGGAAATGCTTGAAAAAAATTGGGCTGGGAAAATACTTTATGAAGAGGACCTCCCAGGCAATTGAAGCAACACTAAAAATACAATACTGGCATCTGATCTAAACTAAAAAGCTTCTGCATAGCCAAGAACACAATAAGTAAAGCAAGTAGACAGCCCTCAGTATAGGAGAGCATTTTTACAGGTTATATTTCTGACAAAGTTCTAATTACCAGAATCCACAAAGTACTCGAACTTATTAATCAGAAAAGAACAAGTGATCCCATTTCATTGTGGGCAAGAGACATGAACAGAAGAAGACAGGCGCATGACCTACAGACATGTGAAAAAATGCTCATAATCTTTAATCATCAGAGAAATGCAAATAAAAACCACTTTGAGATATCATCTAACTCCAGTAAGGATAGCTCACATCACAAAATCTCAAAACTACAGATGTTGGCGTGGATGTATAGAAAAGGGAACACTTCTGCACTGCTGGTGGGAATGCAAACTAGTAAGTTTCTTTTGAAAAGAAGTTTGGAGAACACTAAGGGATCTAAATGTAGACCTGCTGTTTGATCCTGCAATTCCTCTACTAGGTGTATATCCAAAAGACCAAATATCATGTGGCAACAAAGATATTTGCACCAGATTTGTTCATTGCAGCTCAGTTCATAATGCCAAGTAATTATGGAAGAAGCCCAAATACCCATCGACCCATGAATAGATTAATAAATTATGATATACATATATATCATATATTCCATATATATCATGGAATACTGTGCAGCATTAAAAAAAGATGGAGACTTTATCTCTTTTATGTTTACATGGATGGAGCTGGAAAATATTCTTCTTAGTAAAGTATCTCAGGAATGGAAAAAAAATACCCAATGTATTCAGTACTACTATGAAACCAATTTATAATCACTCACACTCTCATATGAAAGATGAATCACAACTATAGCCCAGGATGCAGGAGGGAATGAGAGGGGTATGGGAAGGGAGGGGACTTGTTCAATAGAGGGAGGGTTAATAGTGGGACTATACCTATGGAGCATATTGTAAGGATACAAGTCAAATCTATCAAGTGTAGAGCACAAATGTCTTAACACTGTGATTAAGTAAATGAGGTGAAAGCTATGTTATTAGTTGCATGTAAGCACTCCAATTTGTACAAATAATCAACACATTGAATCCCACAAAAACATAAAAGTATTTATGATCTATGTATATCTGACTTTAAAAAAAAAATCTGTAACTTCTTTTTTTTTTGCAGTTTTTGGCCAGGGCTGGGTTTGAACCCACCACCTCTGGCATATGGGGCTAGTGCCCTACTCACTAAGCCACAGGTGCTGCCCAAAAAAATCTATAACTTCTTTCACTCAGCATAATGATTTTTAATTTTATCCACTTTTTTGAGTATCAGTAATTATTCTTCTTCATTAATCAATGAATTTCCCCATGTGGACATATCATATTTTCTTTCCCTTTCCTTTCAATGTTTAGCAAATCTGAGCTACCAGTGGAATGGCTCAAGGAATAGGGCATCAGCCCCATATACTGGAGGTGGTGGGTTCAAACCTGGTCCTGGTCAAAAACTGCCAAAAAAAAAAAAAAAAAGGCTCGGCGCCTGTGGCTCAGCAGGCTAAGGCGCCTGCCACGTACACCTGAGCTGGCGGTTCGAATCCAGCCTGGGCCCACCAACCAACAATGACAACTACAACCCAAACAAAAATAGCCGGGCGTTGTGGTGGGCGCCTGTAGTCCCAGCTACTTGGGAGGCAGAGGCAGGAGACTCGCTTGAGCCCAGGAATTGGAGGTTGCTGTGAGCTGTAATGCCACGACACTCTACCCAGGGCAACAGCTTGAGGCTCTGTCTCAAAAA
>CAUYON010118577.1:0-18755 GCA_963573935.1 Arctocebus calabarensis
AAGGATCAAAAATGTTTTCATATAGTAAACGAGAAAATATCATGAACGGTATGTCAATCAGGTTGATAAAATATCTCAGATTGTATGTGAAGCCCCCACACTGTACCCCATGGTTGAACTAATGTACACAGCTATGATTCAATAAAAAAAAAAAATTAAAAAAAAAAGTGCAAGGGTAAGGAGACACCAAGGCGCTGGTGTCTTCCCAGCAGTTGTACTGCCCCTCTGGCTACTAGAGCCTCCAGCAAGGGTGGGGGAGGTCCCTGCTTGCCTACCCTGCAGCCTGCTGGTTTTTCCGCTAGCTGCCTCCGCAGCAACACCATGGAGGCAGAGGCGGTGGGTACTTCAGCTCAGCTTGGCTGAACTGGGTGGGTGCCACCTGTCTTGTATCATTGTCAAAAATCAGGTGGGACTATGAGAATGATTTCTTTTTTTTTAATTCTTTCAATTCTATTCTGCTTTCCTTAAATTTCTCAATCCTGCTGTATGTCTCTTACATTTTAAGTAATATCCTTTGAGCGACTTCTATTGTCACATGATCCTTTTGCTACAATTTGAATATTCATGTGTTTGCACAATTTATCGATATACTTAATACCTATTGTGGTGGTATTAATGGGGGAGGGGTTCTGGGAAGTTATTATGCCATGAGATCTCTGCTGTCATGAGAGAGATTGATGCCTTTATAAAAGAGGCTTCACAGAGCTGCCTTGGCCCTTCCATCTATTTAGCCACATGAAGACACCTAGATGATACCCTCTATGAGGATGGTCCTTGGCCAGACATGAGGACCACACACAAGAATTTACTGGTGCCTTGATCTTGGACTTTCCAGCCTCCAGCCCTATAAGAAATATATTTATGCTATTTATTAATTATGTGGTTGAAATTAATTTGTTATAGCAGCCCGGAATGAACAAAGAAATCTTTTTTAATATTAATTTAAATATTTAGTATTTTTCTTCAACGTTTTCTCCTGCACTCTACAACCCAATATTTTATGTTTTTACTGTTATTGTTATTGCCTCCCCATGTTTTTAAATTATTATCATATTAAACCTTTGAGGCCTTTCATAGAAATTATTGCCTCAGTAACTTTTAAAAATTTTTTGCTGTATTCTTAGTTACAATTTTTGTTGGCTCTATGGCAACCTCTTTTCAGTTAATGTTCTCTTTTTTCTTTTTGTTGAGACAGAGTCTCACTATGTCACCCTCAGTAGAGTGCTGTGGCTTCACAGTTCCCAGCAACCTCAAACTCTTGGGCTTAACTGATTCTCTTGCCTCAGCCTCCCAAGTAGCTAAGACTACAAGTGCCTGCCACAACGCCCGGCTATTTTTGTTGCTGTTGTTGCCATTGTTGTTTAGCAGGCCCAGTTTATGTTGCCGGCACCCTAACCAATGAGCCACAGGTACTGAGCCTAGTGAATGTTCTTTGCCTAATATATTTTTTAATATTATGTTCCTTCTTTTGAATTATATCTTTGCACATATACATGATTACATTGTGGAAAAACTAGATGTAGGACTTTTTGTAGGGGAGGAAGAAAGATTTTTTTCCACGAGAGTAAGGTTTCTCCTTCTCATTGCATTTTTGTGAGTAAATTCCTTAAGCTTTTTCTTCACACAATTTTCTCTGAAGAGCCGCTGACAATGCTGTCTCCACTTTGTCCATTATCTTATTAACAGAATGCTTTTTGTTAGTATGACTTTGCCTGTTTGATCTCTCATTTACCTCCCTTTCTACTTCCCAGAATGAAAGGCTGTCTAAAGAAACTACATCTGGCAAGCTTTGATTCCATTTTATTTTTTCAAACAACAATGTGGGGGAATTTTATACTTATGGGTATAGCACATTCGAAGGAGAAATGTGCTCTGCATTTTATATTCTTTGAGATCTCTATTCACAGGCTTTCTCTCCCTGGATCTTTTTGCATACTGTTTGACTTTCATCACTTTGGGAAGTTTGTCCTTCTGTTTGTGTCTTGAGGTTTCAAATATTCCTTCATATTTTTGGATGCATACTTTGTGTTGTCATTTGCTTTTATACATTGGCTTTAGAGTGACTTTTGAAACAAGCGAGGCACACTTGAATTTAGTCTATTGTATTAAATCTTGAATTCTCTCAGTTGGGGATTTTATTACAGCCTGTCATAGTCATAAATTCTTTCTTTTATAGACTACAATTTTGATTTTCTAGGAATTCCTATAAAACACAATTAAATAAACAAGGTGCTAAGTTGACACAGTGCCAACTACACATTTTGCAAGGCCTTAATATAAAATAAGATGCACTTCCCTTGTTCACAAAGCAGGGGAAAAAAAGGCATTTCCTTTATTTTGTTCTCTCTCTTAGCCTCTCATGGTGCTTTTTACTTGCTTTTTATTATTGTGTTATATTGGTCATGATGAGTCTCATGAGGTAAGTACAGAAGCTCAGGTGTCCAGGGGGTCTTCCCTGTTACTTAATGTACAGAGTATGTGAACGCAAATCTAACCCTCTCACATCTAGGATTCTGACAAGAGCAAATGGTGATAACAGTTCTGAGTATGGTAGAAGGAGAAACTATTAAGAACCTGTCCTATGCATGTGGATGATACAGTTGCATATAAGTTCAGGCTTCAGGCCTAAGAACATGTTCCATTGTCTCAACTGGCTTCATTTGCAAAATATAAATTAAAACATAAAAATATTAATAAGAATTTCAGAACATTGACTGGAAACGATTAAACCCCAAGGATGAAGCCTCTACTGAGCATTGGATTCTGCGAAATTGCAATAGTTGCATGTGCATGATGTCAGCCTTGTGATGACAAAAGACATTTTCAGTATAGGCACAATATTTACATTTTCTGAATCTCATGAACATTAGGTACATTCTATTAGCCATGGTTAACACACCAAGACTCATCATGGAATATTTTATTTTTTAAAGTAATTTTTATTAAACCATAACTGTACACATTTATGGGGTACAATGTGATGATTTGATATACAGCGTGGAATGCTTAAATCAAACCAATTAGCATAGCCATCACCTGATTTACTTAGTTTTGTGGTACAACATTTGTAATATACTCTTAGTTGTATTGAAATGTACTCTTGCATTATGTGCAATAAGTGAGATCCCACCAAATGCCCTCCTTCTACTCCTCTCTCCCCTACCCTCCTGTTCCTCTCCCCTCTTTCTTTCTGGACTATCTTTGCATTTTGTCATTCACATGAATGTGTGTTTAAATATTGGTTTCATAACAGTATTGAGTACATTGGATACTTTTTCCCCCCATTCCTAAGAAACTTTACTAAGAAGAATTTGTTCCAACTCCATCAAGATAAACATAAAGATGTAAGTCTCTCTCTTCTTATGGCTGCACAGTATTCCATGGTATCCATATACCACCATTTGTTAATCCATTCATGGATTGCTGGGCATTATGCTGCTTTCATGACTTGGCTATTGTTAATTGGGCTGTAATGAACATTCTGGTGCAAATGTCTTTGGTGTAAAATGATTTTTGTTCATCTGAGTAGATCCCCACTAATGGAATTGCAGCATCAAATGGTAAGTCAATATTTAGTTCCTTGAGAATTCTCCATAATTATTTTCAAATAGCCTGTATTAGTTTGCAGTCCCACCAGCAGTGTAGAAGTGTTCCTTTCTTACCACATCCATGCCAATATCTGCAGTTTTGGGATTTTCTGATGTGGGCTAATCTTACTGAAGTTAGATTATCTCTCAAAGTGGTTTTTATTTGCATTTCTCTGATGATTAAACATGAGCATTTTTTTTTCAAACCTAGTTTAATAGGTTCTCCTGAAGGGCATATTTTATAAGTAGCCAAATATATAAAGTAGTATACCAAGCTGTTCATCAGGTCAAAAGCTGATGTACTGATTCTAAAGACAACTCTTCCTTTTCAGAGACAGAGACCTTTGTTTGAAAAAGATAAGACCCTGAAGGAACTTCAGAGAAGTCAGTGTAGTGGCTGAATAAATCAAGGATTGGATTATCATTCACTACCTGTGTGATCCTGGACAAGTGATAATCTTTCTGAGCCTAATTTCCTTATCTAAAAAAGTAAGCCTCAAATGGCATTTACCTCATAATGCTATTGTGACTCCTTTATGGTGCAATGCTTATAAGAGGCATGCCAGTTTCTAACACATAGTAAGTTTTAGATTCATTTCTTCCCCACCAACGTTCAAAGCAGGGGAATGTATGAGGTGATCTCAATTTAGTCTCTTTCTGTTCAAGGCACTCTAGTGAATCAAAAGTAAAACCTATTAATTCTACACTTTTCTTTATCCCTCTTCTTTACTAAAATCACATCCATTGCTTAGATTTACAAAATGTCATAGCACTTAACAGGGCACCTGCTCCTTTTAAGTGTTTCATAAATATAGGTTGACTAATGGCTAATGGAACATCAGTGGTGAGTACATTTATTACATAAACTGTGAGTTCATGCAGAGTGCATTAAAACTCAGAAATTTATAAAGAAAATTTGCTTTAGTACTATTACCAAAAAATTAAGGCCAAGGCCAATTCCCTAGAATGTCCTTTCCACACTTCCACTGACAAGGTTCAGGTTCTATGCATCATCATCATTATTATTGGAAACACTCCCCCCAGACTAACATTTTTGTTTGTTTGTTTGTTTTTTGCAGTTTTTGGCCAGGGCTGGGCTTGAATCCATTGCCTACGATATATGGGGCCAGTGCCCTACTCCTTGAGCCACAGGCACCACCACCCACAGACTAACTTTAATGTCCAGGTTAACCATAGTGACCTGCACAAAAATGTGTTCACTGGATGGGGGATGATTTATGAAAGAAAATGTTTATCTTAGAAATTTATGAGGGGAACATGAGAAACATAGACAGGAAGCAAAACAAAGGGGGAATCCCAAAGATACTTCTACATAGCAGATAGGTTTGTTAAAGTATAACTGCAGAAGCTGCCCTTATGGTGATTTGAGAATTAAACCCAGAGCGATCATGATCTCAAGGCATATTGCACACATGTATGTGCACTTGACTTGGTGTCAGACATAGAAATATTTGAACTCTGGATCTCCCATATTGTTTCACTTCTCCGAACTTGGCTATCTCCATTTTTTTTTCTTAGAACAAATTTTCTGATGAAGCAATATAAGGAAAGTATTTTAGATGTTGAAATAATAAGGAACACACAATTTCTAGGTGCTACCTATTTCTTAATATAGCTCACCAAACTTTGTGAATGGGTAGGGGGAATACCTGATAGCTGATCAGGTCCTGTGCACAGGACCATCTATAACCTCTCAGAAAGAGATGAACTCTCGAGGATGGCAGGTCTGGGAGAGGACACTGTTCACTGCGTAGTTTTAGGGAGGGGTTGCATTTGTTTTTGCTAAAGGGATAATATTCCTTATACAAAGCAGACCAGGTATGTCCTAGAGACAAGCAATAATGCAAGTCTATGTTCCTCAATCCCAAGTTGTTTATGAGGAACCCACAAATGCCATAACAAGAACCTCATGGTGCTCAATGTCCTAATCCAAAGAAAATGGCCCAATTCAGTTATCTCTTTTGCTTCACCTTCAATATCATATACATAGCTGAACAGGGATGGTATAAGAATGAACACCTCTTAAACTACAATCCTGATTACTAAGGCAAAACCTGAGAAATAACTTACATTCTTACCCGAGGAGCTAAAATCACAATGCTATTTAAGTCATACTGCCATACTGAACTCACCAGCCCAGCCTCACTCTAAAATCCATTATTTTCCAGATGGTGTTTTTCCAAGGCCTTCTGTAAGTTGACCAATTTCAAGGAGCTAAATTTATATAAATATTCTCGAAGTATTGAAAATAAAAACAAGGAATTGAAGAATGTTCACCCTACATACAATTGTAAAGAACAATATTAGAAAAATCTTTAGACTATTTTGTACTGGGGAGAGAGTGGATTAAGTACATGTTTACAGAAATATTATCATAGTCATTTCTGAAACTTAGTAGTCCTATCTAACAGCACTACACATGTAACTACGTTTAAATTAAATAATTTGTCCTTAGTCCCACTAGCCCAAGCTCAAAATCTCAATAGGAATATCAAAATACTGGTTGTTATATTGAACAGCACAGATATAGAACTGTATAACATAAAGTTATATTGGACAAATCTAAACTATGGTGCAAGCCTGCACTCAATCTCGTTGAGCAGTCCCCAACCTTTTGGCACCAGGGATCAGTTTCATGGAATACAGTTTTTCTACAGATTGGGGGGCCATGGTGGTGGTGATCATTTTGAGATAATTCAAATGTATTACATTTATTGTCCTTTTTATTTCTATTATTAATACATTGTAATATATAATGAAATAATTATACAATGTACCATATGCAGAATCAATACCAGCCATGAACTTGTTTTCCTGCAACTATGCTGCTCCTGCTTCAGCTCCACCTCAGGTCATCAGGCATTAGTCTCATAAAGAGTGGAGAACTTAGATCCTCTCATGTGGGGTTTACAGTAGAATTCCATGTCCTGTGAGGATCTAATGCTGCTGCTAATCTGACAGGCAGAGGCCAGACAGTGATGGAGTAATGGAGAATTTACAGACGAACCGTCCCCTGCTCACTTGCTACTCACCTCTTGCTGTGTGGCCAGATTCCTAAGTGGCCACTGACTGACGCTGGCCGGCAGCCCTGGCAATGTGGGCTACTGGTGTATAGGGTCTTAATAGATTTTCTTTCATGTGTTATTTAATTTCAAACTTCTTGGCCTGGTGCATTGGCTCATGCCTATAATCTTAGCACTCTGAGAGGCCAAGATGGGTGGATTGCTTGAGCTCATTGGTTTGAGACTGAGCAAAAGCAAGACCCCTTCTCTACTAAAAAATGAAAAAAACTGAGGCAAGAGGATCACTTGAGCCCAAGAGTTGAAAGTTGAGTGAGCTATGATGCCATGGTAATCTACCCAGGACAACAGTTTGAGACTCTGTCTCACAAAAAAAAAAAAAAGTTAAATAATTTCAAACTTGTAACTAGCTTTCATAACTTAGCCTCAATACCAATTCTCTTTAGAAGCATTCTCTGGGTATCCTGGTTGAAACTGAAAATTTGTGTACGATGTTATTTTATCATTTGTTCAATTATGCTATGAACTGTACATGGTTACACAGGTTGTATACTTCCTATAGGTAGCTGGCTTCTTGATCCAGAACTTTATGTCTCAAGAGCACCTGGTATACATTTATACAAACACAAAGGTAAAATATTTAAATCAGTGGCACTTCAGTGTTAGCAAGCATTGTAAGCAACAGGTCTGTTAAAACATAGATTGTTGGCTCCATCTCCACCCCTAGAGTTTTGATATAGAATGTCCTGAGTAAGTCCCCCAAAGGTACATTTCTAACAAGCCCCCAGGTAATACGATCACTGCTGATCTGGGAACTACTTTTTAAGAATCATCTGCTTAGATCATCTGCAAAAGCTAGGCACATTGCAGCCCAGATATGTCCCTTAAATATGGCCAGTCCTGAGCTTCAGTTTTAGACTCCTTTTCACTCATTTGGAATAGAGGGACAAAAAGCATTGAGATGTTTTTATTGTATTTTTTTCTTATCTTATTGTTTGAAGAAATAAAGTGATGCTGATTTGGAGGGACAGGAAATCTGACTACAGTAAGAAGAGGCTTCACACAAACACAGTCCAAATTAGAGAGTCCTACCTAGATTTGACATGATTTTTTTGCTTCTAAAACTTAACCAAAACTACCTACTTAATTAAGACCTTAATCTGGTCAAGTTCTGACTTGCTTTGAAGTCATCGTTTCTTGAAAGCAGTATATTGCTGGTGACCAGCTCCAGGATATACTATAGCATATTATATTGTAATAATCTAAATTTCTTTGTGTTAATCTGAGAAGATATTTTCTAACATACTGTTTAGTATTTTTTTTTTTTTTTTTAGAGACAGAGTCTCACTTTATTGCCCTCGGTAGAATGCTGTGGCATCACAGCTCACAGCAACCTCCAACTCCTGGGCTTAGGCGATTCTCTTGCCTCAGTCTTCCAAGTAGTTGGGGCTACAGGCACCCAGCCACAACGCCTGGCTATTTTTCTGTTTTGCAGTTCACCAAGGCCAGGTTTGAACCCACCACCTTCAGTATATGGGTCTGGTGCCCTACTCCATGAGCCACAGGCACCCCCCCATACTCTTAAGTATTAACACACTGAAAATGAAAGCCAATGATTTAACTGAGTTACATTCCATTTTCGTGAGTTTCCATTTTGGAAATCTCTCCCAAGTCATTGACAATAACTGAGAAAGGGTTGCATGCAAAGCAAAAGCATTACAAACAATTGGCTGCCTTATCATCCGGGAAGTTAGCACACGCCATTATTTTGTAGCACCCTTAACTGATAATTTTCACTTCATTGGTGGAATTAACTCATGGCTTGATATATGTATCAATGTTTGCCAAAGCAAGTGCATGTGAAAATACTGGAGAAGAGAAGAAAATACCAATCATGGAGCAACTTCTATTGTATAAGGTCAGCACGTCTTATTAAGTTTAATCATTTCTAGTTTGGGTTTACAGCGAGAGACATGCAACTCTTCCTTTTATTTGACCACATAGAAGCAGTTTTAGAGTTGCTTATTGGCCTAATGTCAATATTGTTGTGTACTAGGGAACTGGGAAGCTTGAAGAGAGGGAGAGAGATGGGAGAAAGCAGGTGACATTTATTGATTAAATGCACTATCTTACAGGAGCACAGTTGATGCTATCCAAAACAATTGCAGTGGTAACATCAAAGCCCATTGATCACAGATTACCACAAGAAACATAATAATAGCAAAACAGTTTAAACTATTGTAATAAGTACCATAGTGTGACATAGAGATATAAAGTAAGCACATGTTCTTAGAAAAAGGGCACTGAGAGATTTAGTTGATACAGGTTCCCCACATATCTTCCACTGGGGGGGGAACTCAGTATCTCTGATGTTTAATAAAACCAGGTATACCTGCATTGAAATCATGCCTTGGTTATTTATGATATCAATATATAATATAATGCAAATGCTATGTAAATAGTTCTCATACTATATTATTTTTATTTATTTATTTATTATTATTTTTTTTTTGTAGAGATAGTCTCACTTTGTCACCCTCGGTAGAGTGCCGTGGCATCACACAGCTCACAGTAACCTCCAACTCCTGGGCTTAGGCAATTCTCTTGCCCCAACCTCCCGAGTAGCTGGGACTACAGGCGCCTGCCACAATGCTCGGCTATTTTTCTGTTTTGCAGTTTAACCAAGGCCAGGCTTGAACCCACCACCTTCGGTATATGGGGCCGGTGCCCTACTCGATGCACCACAGGTGCCACCCTGTATTATTTTTTTTGGATTTTTATTGTTACATTGTTTTTTATTATTGTGTTTTCCCTGAATATTTTCTATCCTCTGTTTATTTATTCTGCAATTGCAGAACCAACAATTCAGAGGACTAACTGTACTCATAGGTCCTTAGCATAATATTGTCAAAACCCACAATCTGTTCCATGGTTTCATTTTGAACTTTAATCATTACCTATGAAGCTTAAAAACTCCTTGGAACTATCGTATCTCCATAATTTTTAGTCTGTAAGAGAATTTTTAAAGGTTGACTTCTTAAAAAAGCAATATGCTTCTATTCTATCTCTCCATATATGTGTGTGAATATATATGTATTATATATATGCACAAATGTATATATATACACAGACATATATATGTATATGTACACACACTCAGACACACTTATTCAGATATGTCTGGCATTCTGAGAAGTATTATATGGAGGATATAGAAAATAAAATAGCACTTTTGACCTCTAAAAGTTTACAGTCTGAAATATAAATGTATGTTTAAGTGTACAGAGCAAACCCTACATTTAGCAGGGCTGAGTCAGGCATTTCTCTGCTATATGACCTTGGGCACACTATATGACCTTTTAGAGCACTGGTGTCCTTTAACATAAAAGTGTGTTTTTGTTACTAAGATTAAGTGGAGTAATTCCTCTTATACTCATGGACAGAAGTATGTGTTCTCCATGGGCATGAAGCAGAAAGTCATAAGGTAACAAACTGGGGACAAATGTCTTTTGGATAGTCATACTTACTTGAAAAATGGTGGAAATTATTTTATCATAAAATAAACACGAACATATTAAGTATTAGAAAGAAAACCCACATGAATATAAAGGGTAAAATATGAAACTTCAATCACGTTCTCTATTTGTAGTGGGCTGTTTCAGGCAACACTTCCAGGAGCCCTGGAGAACTGTGCTTTCATTCACCTCTTCTTTATGGATATCTCAGTGGGAAAAAAATTCAGAGATGCAATAGAATATGTGAAGATTTTCTTAATTTATAAGCATCTCACAATGCTACCATTACTCATAATCAAGGCAGAGAGCAATGAGTGCAAAAAGAGACTCAAATGACATGTAGGATAAAATTTGAAAAAGGAATTAAATGACTGCACCCTGAGTACAGCAGTGTTAGCAGAAAAACTACACTTCCGACACTGTTAGGGATAGATGTATTCCTGTCTGTTCTTTAGAACAGTGATTCTCTAACTTGAGCATGCTTCAGAATCACTAAGGCTTGTTAAAGTACATACGTATTTCTGCAGATACTGGCATGGATGTGGGGAGAAAGGAACACTTCTACACTGCTGGTGGGACTGCAAACTAGTATAGCCTTTTTGGAAGGAAGTATGGAGAAAGCTCAAAGAACTCAACCTAGACTGCCCATTTGATCCCACAATCCCATTACTGGGCACCTATACAGAAGAAAAAAAAAAAGACTTTTATTATAAAGACACTTGTACTAGGCTGTTTATTGCAGCCCAATTTACAATTGCTAACATGTGGGGATAGCCTAAATGTCCTTCGACCCAGGAATTGATAGGTAATCTATGGTATATGGAATATTACTCAGCCATCAAAAATGGAGACTTTGCAGTGTTTGGACTAACTTGGATGGAGGTGGAGCACATTAATCTTAGTGAAACATCACAGGAATGGAGAAGCATGACTCCTATGTAGTCAACTTTGATTTGAGGACAATTAGTGACAATTAATGACATAGTGGGGCATGGGAGCAGGAGAGAGCAGACAGAGAAGGAGGGAAGGGGTGAGGGAAAGAAAACAAAAAAAAAGAAAGAAAATAGTGACTAATTCTCACATAAATTGGGTTCAATTTTGACCAAAGTACATTATTTACACATAAATTTTTAATTCAACTATTAATATGTCATTTAGGATGTTGCATCCTCACTTTTAAGTGAAATAAAAAATGTTTGTAATTTCCCTTTATAAAAATATAATTTCTCCAATTTCAATATCAGGTATATCCAGATCAAGTAGAATGATTTTGAAATATTTCTTCTTTTTCTATTGTCTATAAGATTTGGCATGATCTGCTTTTTGAAACTCTCCTTTACTTTTATTTACATAATATTTGTTGTCTATTTTTTGAGACTTTGGAAAAAAAATGAGAACTTAACTGATGACTTCATATTTAGCCTTAGAGTCAAAGCACTGCATAATGTCTTATTTGACAATGTGAACATTACTTTCTTGGTATTATTATCACTAATATTGCTTCCTATTTCGATGCAGTAATCCTCTGCTTTCTTTTCTGAATGTATTAATCTTCTTTCATTCTTTAAGTGGTTTTTGTTTCTAGTTCTTACCTTTAACATTGTTATTGTTCATTACATTTTAAGCCTTTTAAATTCTGTGAAGGCAAAAAGTGGAAACCTAATTAACACATGTATATGTAAAAATAAAAAAAAATAAATAAAACAATGAATGTGGTGGGGGAAAAAGAAAAAAAAACAAACAAACACGTATTTCTAGAGCCCGACCCAGAATGTCTAACTTAGTACCTCCGGAGTAGCATTTGCCTTTTTAACTAGTATGTAAATGATGCTAAAATCGTTGGTCCAGAAAGAACCACTGTTTTTAGACAATGTTTTCTTACTCTATAAACCTTTAAAAATATAGTATTTAGATTCATTCTCCATATTTAATTGATCATATTATGAGTATTAAAAATATTCCTGATGAGGTGGTGTGTGAGGATCGTCATAGGGCGGGCGCTCTGCTTTGCCAGGGTTAGATGTGGGGACAGTTTGCTTCAGGAGGGCTGACCTTCCTTGCGATGGCTCTTCTCCCTCTCTAGCACTTGCCCAGGAGAGGCAAGTCGGAGGTTGAAGCCATCTTGGGCGGTGGGACTGGGCTTGTGGAAACAGCCCCTGTGAGGCCGGCGCGGGAGCTGTGGGGCGGGAGTGGGTGTGGAGCCGGGGAGCTGGCGCAGCGCTACCCTAGGAGCTGGACTGAGAGAGGACGGGACAAGAGGTTCGGGGCGGCAGGCGGGCAGGGGGCAGTGCCCCTCAGCGAGGATACCAGCCTGGACCTTGCCTATTGTACTGCCTGGCACATGGTTGATGCCCGGTATTTATCAAAACATGCCGAGGGCAGAGATCGTGGGCATGCAGTCGCGAGGGCACAGCCAGTCGTGGAAAGTCTTGGCTCAGAGTGATATAGGCTGATGGGAAGGATGGCAGCTAATACAAGCATAAGTGCTGGTGAAGGATGATCCTCGGCTGGAGCCCAGGTGTATAGAGAGCGCGAAGGAAGCAAGGCTAGGAATTTGGGCAGCAGGTTGCGAGGTGGGTCACCCTGGAGTCTACTAAATGAGAACTAGAGTTATTCCAGGTGTGTTGTGTGGAGAGGATGGTGACAGTGGGAATGGAGTGAAGTCATTTGTGGCAGATTGGCTTGACACCTGGTGACAGGTTTATTTATTTTTTTATTTATTATTATTTTTTTGAGACAGAGCCTCAAGCTGTCACCCTGGGTAGAGAGCTGTGGCACCATAGCTCACAGCAACCTCCAACTCCTGGGCTTAAGCGATTCTCCTGCCTCTGCCTCCCAAGTAGCTGGGACTACAGGCGCCCGGCCATGTTTTGGTTGCAGCCATCACTGTTGTTTCCTAGCCTGGATTCGAACCCACCAGCTCAGGTGTAAATGGCTGGTGCCTTAGCCTGTTGAGCCACAGGCTCTGGGCCTGGTTACAGGTTTAATAAAGGTGGCAGGCAGGATGTGGTGGCTCACACCTGTAATCCTAGCACTCTGGGAGGCTAGAGGGGGTGGATTGCCTGCACTCATAGGTTCGAGACCAGCCTGAGCTGGAGCAAGACCCCCATCTCTACCAAAAATAGAAAAGTTAAACAAGTGTGCCTGGCACCTGTAGTCTCAGTCACTTGGAAGGCTGGGGCAGGAGGATCTCTTGAACCTAGGAGTTTGAGGTTGCTGTGAGCTATGATGCCATGGCATTCTACTCAGGTGAGAGAATAAGACTCTGTCTCAATAAATTAAATAAATAAATGTATAATAAAAGTGGCAAAAATGTCTTCACTCAGGAGGGAATTACTGTGATTGAGAAGAGTGAAAATAAATGGTAACTGTTATGGTACCAAGGTGTTTGTATTATACAAGTGAAGGTAGAATGAACAACCATTCGATTTGTTCCCAAACTAAAACTAGGCCAGTCCAAATCAAACTGGGATAGTTGGTAACACTAGCTATGAAGTCAAGGTCAGCTAGATAAATAACTTGCTTTATCTTGTGGAGGATAGTCATAAGTCAACTTTGCAATCTTAATATTATCTTCCCAGAGAATAGAACAAGGTATGGATGCTCAATAACTATTTGTTTGATCCCACCTAATAATACAATGGGGGAAAATAACTTCTTTTTATAGTAGGAGAATGAAGCTTTGTGTCAAGATATTAAAGAGTAGAAAGAAAATATGCTAAATATGCTTTAAATTTAGACAGAATTGCATTTTCCTCCATGAATTGGTTGTGCAACTTTGAGCAAAGTATTTATTATATTTGAGAATCAGTTTCCTCTTATGTAAAGTAGGTAAATAAAAATTTGTGAGCTCTTATGGGAATTAGTGAAATAATTTATAATAAACCTTTTTAATATAGTGTCTGGTATGTGCTAATAGGTTAGTAAATACTGTTGTGTTTCCATGTGTGTTCCTTTTTTTTTTTTCTCTTCTTTTATGTGAGACAGTCTCACTCTGTTGCCGTGAGTAGAGTACCATGGTGTCATAGCTCACAGCAACCTTAAATTCTTATGCTCAAACAATCTACTTGCCTCTTGCCTCAGCCTCCCTAGTATCTGGGATGACCAGCTCCTGCCACAATGTTGGGCTAGTTATTTTCTGTTTCCAGGAAAGCCAGGATCTTGCTTTTGCTCAGGTTGGTCTCAAACTTCTGAGCTCAAGCAATCTACTCTCCTTGGCCTCCCAGAGTGCTAGGTTTTACAGGCATGAACCACAGCACCCGGCCATTTCCTTCATTCTATATTGAAGGTGCCAGCATAAATACGAGGGAACGTTTAGGGATGAATTTATTTTATAGTTGGGGAAAGGTATTCCGAAATAAAGGATCAGGATTAGTAAATATTAAACAGCTTTAAAATCATGTGATCTTTTGGGGTAAGTAGAGCTATATCATGTGCAAATAATTAAAGATTATATATATTTAAAATGTTATCTCAGGTAAATGTTCTAATATGTTATGAATCCTTGAATTCCACTTCTAAAAATTACAATGTAAACTAGAAGAATGATTTTGATTATATGGCAAAAGGTAATTACTTAAACATGCCATCTACTTAAGTAGGACTACTTATAGACTGTACAAAACACAGCAATGCCAACCCAGAGCAAAACTATTTTATAACAGTAAATCTACCATTTTTTCCTGTATGTATGAACACTACAGAACGTATAATTGCTTGTGTCAAATTATCTGACTATTATTGTTTCGTTTGTGTCTAATAGTGACAAAGAATGTCACACAAACCAGTATTGAAACATCAAATTGAACTCCATAAATTTGTACAATGAGTCAGTTTAAAAAAATTACAAACTATTACCTCTAAAGAAATATTTATGCTGTCAAGTGCAGCCTACTATTACACATAAATTAGTGGAACAACTGTGTGGCCATAATTATTATAAGAATTCCCAAACAGTCTGATTATTATCTTGTCCGGTAACTGGATGTTAGTAAGCTGCATTCACAATTGTTTGTTCCATAAAATATCTTGGATCTTATTTGAAGTTTACTGTAGGTATTCAATTTTCTGAAGAAGAAAACAAGCTCAATGGAAGTGATTAGTTTGGTGAACATAGACACACCTGCAGGGTAGAGGAGCTGGAGATGGTCACAACCACAGGTAGAAGCATTTGGTGTGTTCTCTGTCCTCAAGTATAGAAAGAAAGATACAAAAATAACTTAAGACTATAGGCATGCACAGAAAAGAAAGAAATGAGCTCACAGAAAGTTTGGGTTGTGGCTAAGAAAAATAAAAAAGACAACAAATTGAAAAATAGGAATCCATGTTTATGTAATTGTTAGGAAAGGTGAATAGTGCAGTCAGAAACTGTAGCCTTTACAAATTCACAACAGTTCCAATTAACTCCAGGAAACAAGTGAATAAAAGTACACTGGGGCTGGGCAGAGTGACTGGAGCCTGTAATAATAGCAACTTGAGAGGTGGAGGCCAGTGGATCACTTTAGTCCAGGATTTCAAGACCACCCTGAGTAACATTGTAGGACCTCATCTCTAAAATAAATGAAAAAAATAATAATAATTGGGCCTGGTGGTAGGTGCCTGTAATTCCAGCTACTCGGGAGGCTGAGGTAGGAGGACAATTTGAACCTAGGAGTTTCAGGCTGCTGTGAGCTATGACTATGCCACTGAACTCTGGCCAGGGTGACAGAGTGGCACCCTGTCTCAAAAAAAAAAAAAAAAAAAAATATATATATATATATATATTAGGTTTCTAGGAGTTCTAGGAGAGCATAAGTGAACCTACAAGGATGTATGAATATTGGAATATATTTACTCATCAATAATAGCCACATTCACATTGAAAGCCTTGCCCAATAGATTAAGAAATTCTTTAAATATTGAAGAAGATGGTTCAAGGTTGATACCAAGGGCTATGTCTTATTACATCCTTCTACTTACACAGATCCTGGATTGGTCTTTTCAGAGTAATAAGGAGTGATTTTAGATCTCTACTTCCTCTTTTATACCAGAAATTTCCTGCCCCAGTGTTTACTGGAGCACTTGACATTTCTTTAATGATGAACATTGTTTTTTTTTAATAAATTCAACTTAATTGAGGCACAGTTGACATATAATAAAATGAATCTTTTTTAAAATGCATAGTTAAATTAACTGTGGCAAACATATATGTCTACGGAACCTATATTGCCATAGAAAGTTACTTTTTGATCCTTTTCAGGGCATCACTCTTCCACTCCCTGGAGCAACTATCAATCTGATGTCTGTCACTAGACATTAAATTTGCCCATTTTTAACTTCACGTATATTTATAGAATTATACAAGTACTCTGTGTGTCTTTCTCTTTTGCTCTACAATTTTGATCAGGAAATATACTTTATAAGATTTAAATCCTCTTAAACTAATATAGCCTGGTTAGCTATATTTTCTTATTTTGAGACAGAGTCTCACTCTATTGCCCCAGGCTAGAGTGCTGGGTCATCATAGCTCACAGCAACCTCAAACTCCAGGGCTCCAGTGCTCCTCTTATCTCAGCCTCCCAAATATCTGGAACTACAAGCACACCATTATGTCTGTGTTGGGTTTTTTTTGTTGTTGTTGTTGTTTGTTTGTTTGTTTTTCGATTTTGTGTGTGTGTGTGTTTTAGTAGAAACGGAGTCTCACTCTTGCTCAGGCTGCTCTCAAACTCCTGAGCTCAAGTGATCTACCTGCTTTGGTATAAAAGAGTGTTGGGATTATAGGCATGAGTCACCTTCCTAGGCCTATATATTCTTTTTGATTGGTCCAGCACACCTGAAAAGAACATGCACTCTGCATTTATTGAGTATAATATTTTGTCAATATAAATTAAGTCAAGTCTCTTGATAATGGCATTTTAGCCTTCTGTATCTTTGCTCATCTGCTATCTGATCTATTACTAAAATTATTGATAGAATTCCAGATTTGTGTACTTTTTATTCCACTTTTATTATTTTTTCTTTATAGATCATGAAGCTTTGTTATTAGATGAATGTATTGATATAATTATTTTCTTGATGAAGTGATCCTTTTAGTATTGGTATTATTCTGCTTCTCTTTACATTTGATAATCCTCTTCATTTTGAAGTCTATTGTGTTTATTATACTCATGTCAGTTTCCTTATGTTTAGCATTTCAATCAGGTTTATTTATCATAAATTTATTTTCAATTTATTTGTGTTTTTAGATTTAATCTGTGTTTCTTATTATTAACATATAGTTATTTCTTGCTTTTATGTTCACTCGGACAATTTCTGATTTTTACTTGAGGTGCTTAGTTTATTTACATTTACTATAATAATTGGTTTGTTTGGTTGGATTTAAGTTTACTCTCTTGGTGTTTGTTTTCTCTTGGTTCCACCTACTATTTTTGCCTTTTTCTCCTTTGGTCCTATTTTTAAGTGATGGTGAATCAAGTTTTTTTGTACCATTCCATCCCATCTTCCGTGTTAGTGTTACAGAGACGCCTATGTCGAAGGGGGATGTATGGTTATTGGATAGATTAAATATTATAATATGTATCTAAAATTGATCACAGTTTATCTCCAAGTAGAATTCTGTTACTTTACACAAAATATTAGAACTTTATATTAAATTACCACTCTCCCAGTCTTTGTATCCTATTTGTTATATGTGTAACTTCTACATATTCTATAATCACAAAATATGAGAGTTGCTTGGAAGGTATTCAATCATGTATGTCACTAATTTTTATATTACATGGTTGGATACTTTCCAGGCAGCTTTTGCATATTATTATTATTATCAATTTGAATATTAATATGCTTAAACATACATTTTTAAACATGTGGATGTACATAAAAAGAATAATATTTTATATGTACAGTAGAAATTCCATAGTTGACAATGTCCCTATATTGACTACTTTGTTAAGCTAACCTAATATTCATGGACTGGACCATGCACCACATGTACACAATGGATGACTGACCTCTGCATATTGACCACAATTATAAGTTGTACCTTAACCATTTGGACTGTGAGACACAGTATTAGTTTATATTGACCAGTCCAATATGCTCTGCACCAAAGCCTAGGAGGTGTGAGCTTCGCCCCTTAGTTTTATTATTTTTTCTTTAGTTTCCTTTATCATATTTCATTATTACAACATGTTGGATTAGTCCTAATTTCCTATTGTTTATAGTATTGTGGAAGATCTTTTGAACATGAAAGACTAGTCTGAATTGTAGATACATCCCACCATTTCTGAAAAATTTTATAGTTAATTGAAATATGATGGCCCAACAGAAATAACTCAGAGTTGACATTTAAGAAAAAGATTGATCTTTTGGAAAGCAACAGCCAAAGAAAACAGAACACTTTGGTGTTAACGAAACCATAGTCAGCAATATCCAAAAAAATGTAAATAGAAAGCTATGGTAAGGAAAGCAGAGATCTACAGTGGAAAAGGAGAATAATTTCCCTTGGTGAAGTCAGCAAAGCTACATGAAGCAGGTTCAAAGAAATGAGGGAAGTTAACATGCAAATCTCCAGGCTGATGACCTAAGAACTTGCTAAAAAGTTTACATAAGAAAACAGGGTGGCAGATTTCCAA
>CAUYON010118579.1:0-14539 GCA_963573935.1 Arctocebus calabarensis
CTGCAACCAAAAAATGGCTGGGCATTGTGGCGGGCGCCTGTAGTCCCAGCTACTTGGGAGGCGGAGGCAGGAGACTCGCTGGAGCCCAGGAATTGGAGGTTGGTTTGAGCTGTGATGCCACGGCACTCGATTATCGGGTGACAGCTTGAGGCTCTGTCTCAAAAAAAAAAAAGCAAGTCACAAACAGGGAAAATAAAAATTTGCTAATGACTTATTGTGGGTAGAATTTTATAGATACAGTACAAAACTTAAAACTGGGAGAAAAATATGTTTGTGAAAAAACTTAAGGTAACCACTAGAAGTATAGAAGCCAGATATATACATAACATCCAAATAACTGGGGGTGGGAGTGGAACTTGATCAATCCAACAAAAGGAAGAAAGAGAAATAAGATATCAGGGTAAATAGAAAATATAAAATAGGATGCTAATAAGATGTGATTTTAATGACTATGTACTACATTCTTGAGAAGATTCAATATTGTAAAGACATTATCTCTATATTAATCTTATATTAATTCCATAAAATCACAATTAAAAACCCACAGGGAGGGCAGTGCCTGTGGCTCAGTGGGTAGGGTGCCAGCCCCACATACTGAGGGTGGTGGGTTCAGACCTGGCCCTGGCCAAACTGCAACAAAAAATACCCAGCCGTTGTGGTGGGCACCTGTAGTCCCAGCTACTTGAGAGGCTGAGGCAAGAGAATCGCCTGAGCCCAGGAGTTGGAGGTTGCTGTGAGCTGTGTGATGCCACGGCACTCTACCGAGGGTGAAAAAGTAAGACTCTGTCTCTACAAACAAAACAAAACAAAACAAAACTACAAGGAATGAATGTCTCATGAATCGTAAATCAGCTGATTCCAAAATTTATTTGGAAGACAAAATGCAAAAGAATAACTACAAAAATTTTGAGAAAAAAATACTAAATATGGTCTTTAGAAAATGAACTACTTCAAAAACTTAAATTAGAGTGCTACTTTACATTTTACATAATAATACTGACAGAATAAAAAACTAAACATAAGGGGTGGTGCCTGTGGCTCAGTGAGTAGGGTGCCGGCCCCACATACCAAGGGTGGTGGGTTCGAACCCAGCTCTGGCCAAACCGCAACAAAAAATGGCCAGGTGTTGTGGTGGGCACCTGTGGTCCCAGTTACTCAAGAGAATCGCCTAAGCCCAGGGATTGGAGGTTGCTGTAAGCTGTGATGCCAAAAAATAAAATAAAATAAAACAAAACAAAACCTTTACCACTGTTTAAAAAAAAACTAAACATAATAAACAAAAGTATAAAATCATTTTTAGGCTACAATCTTCATATGGAGAAGACCTTTCTAAAGAAGACTCAAACCAAAAGGCCATAAATAAAAGATTTACATATTTTATTACATAAAAAATTCTAAAACTTTCTGCATAGAGAAGAAAATCCAAAGTTAAAAAGAAGCAACATCAGGTGGCACCTGTGGCTCAATGAGTAGGGTGCCGGCCCCATATACCAAGAGTGGTGGGTTCAAACCCAGCCCTGGCCAAACTGCAACAAAAAAATAGCCAGGCGTTGTGGCGGGAGCCTGTAGTCCCAGCTACTTGGGAGGTTGAGGCAAGAGAATTGGCTAGGCCCAAGAGCTGGAGGTTGCTGTGAGTTGTGTCAGGCCATAGCACTCTACCGAGGGCAACAAAGTAAGGCTCTGTTTCTACAAAAAAAAAAAAAAAAAAAGCAACATCTTGGGTTTGTTTTTTCTTAAAAATAAAGTATCTCCCATTAAAAAAGCAACAGAATGAGAGAAAAGATTTGGACTATCTCTAATAGATAAATGGCTAATCAACACGATATATACAGAACTCCCACAAATTCGTAAACTAAAAACTATCTGATATAAACACACAAAGGGTAGGAATGAACAGTGGTCTGCTCAGACAGGTTGGAAAAAAAATAGCACAACCGGGCTCAGTGCCTATTGCTCAGTGCCTAGGGTGCCAGCCACATACACGGGAGCTGGTGGGTTTAAGCCTGGCCCAGGCTTGCCAAACAATAATGACAACTGCAACCAAAGGCACTTGGGTATTGTGGTTGGTGCCTTTGGTCCCAGCTACTTGGGAGGCTGAGGCAGGAAAATGGCTTGAGCCTAAGAGTTGGAGGTTGCTCTGAGCTATGACACCACACACTCTACCCAGGATGACATAATGAGACTGTCTCAAAACACACACACACACAAACACACAACCAAACGGTGATCCAGGAATGGTAAGTCAAAGCAATGATTACTGTTTTTCATCCAGCAGAATGCCAAAAAATTAGAAAGTCCAACAACATCCAATGTTAATGAGGATGCAGGGAAATGAACCTTCAAGTATATAAGTTCAAGGTTTTTGATAGGCAATTAGTCAATATCTCTTAAAATTTTAAACTGCACATACCCTTTAACCCAGCAAGAACACAGGAACCTAATGGCAATCAGGTGACACTCTAAGGAGCTTATGAAGGAATCTGGCACTTTTGAACCAAGATGCAGCACTTGGGCTTCTCAGTAGTTGCACTTGGGTATATCCTTGTGAGATGGCGAAATGGCGTAGCTGAAGGCAAAGTTAGTTACAGGAGCTCACTAGAGTCAGGCGACCTGATCACGTTACAGGCTGGCATTGGGCTAACGTCTCTTAACAGACTCACGTTTTTATCTGTCTTGTGTAAATTACATAAATAATGGTTTGTACCCTCATATAAATGTAAAATTTTAAAAAAAATTTTAAAAACCGAGTGACATGGGGATGTTCTAGAATGTTGTAGAAAGGGAAAGGGCAAGTGCACATGTTGCACTGTAGCAGGGCCCTGAACCTGCTTCATCTTCTATGAAGCCCACCAGGAGCCTGGACTGCTTGTGAGGGGTGGCCCTCGATCAACTTTGAAATTCCAGCATGACCCTTTTTATATTGCAATAAAATGAGCAAGCAGAAATGTCACCATTGTAACTAATTCGTAAGATGAGTAGGCTCCCCATGGTGCGCAACCCTCACGCGCACCTACTTCCAGAACTTTTTCACCACCCCAAAAAGAGATCCTGAGCTCGCTGGCAGAGGGAAAACCCCTGGAAAATTATAGCCTGAGGAAAGACAAACAGAACTGGAACTATTTTGAATAATCTTGCACAGGAAAGTGACAACTATTCACATCCTTTGATCTGGTGCGGAGGGAGCAGCAGCTGAAAAAGCAGCACGAAGAAATAGCACGTGAAAGGGGCGGAGCGCGAAGGGGCGGAGTGCAAGGGGCGGGGCGCGGAGGGAGATGCCTACGAGGTCACGTGAGGGATTGCAGCTCACGCGCAGCCACATTTTTTCTGAGGACGCCAACGGTCCTCGCCATGGCCGACGCTGAAGCGAGTATTGCGATGGCAGACGAGGCCAGGCCCGACTCAAAGACCGTGCAGGTGCTGCGGGACATGGCCAACCGCCTGCGCATCCAGTCCATCAGGGCCACGTGTGCATTGAGTTCTGGGTAAGTTCCCCTCAACGAAGCTCAGGTCGTATGGGGCTGCTGGTGTGGCGGCCATGAGGCTATAAGTAAAGGGGGCTGGGTAGTTAAGTTGTAAAGGGCCTATCTCGGGCCTTTGGGGCCCAGATACTAATCTTCGATGCCCTCCGGGCACTATCCCCGCCACCCCAAATGGCGGGCTTATGCTTGGGTGCCCGCCCTTTACTCCCTTACAGCCAAGGTTCTGGAGGTCCCCAGGGCTTTAACCGTTAAGAGAGAAGAATCCAGATCAGATTGAGACGGATGGGTATTTTGTGGAGAATTTTTGCATCAATATGCCTGCGGGATAGTTGTATGTAATTTTTTTGTAGAATCTGGCTTTGATGTGGAGGTGGTTTCCTAGAATGAGTTTCGAGGTGTCTGGTGGATAGTTCAGAAGCGTTTGAAGAGGATTGTTAATTCCTTTTCGAATGTTGGTGGAGGGTTTTTCTTTGTCAGGGGTTGATTACCGCTTCAGTGTCTTAACTAGTTTTAAGTCTCTTCAGATTTTATTGCCACGATTAAATCATATGGGGTTTTGGGCCTCTATGAATTTCTATTTCTTCTGGGTTAACCCAGTGTTCGCATACAGTTATTCATAATACACTTTTACACTTCTGTAGAAGCAGCGGTACTGTTTCCACTTTTACTTAGTTTTTTTGTTTTTCGTTGTTTTTTTTTAGACAGAGTGGCACTTTGTTGTCACCCTGGTAGAGTGCTGTCACAGCTCACAGCAACCTCAAATTCTTAGGCTCAAGTGATTCTCCTGCCTTAGTATCCCGTGTAACTGGGACTCCAGGCGCTCGCCACAATGCCTGGCTATTTTTAGAGACGGAGTCTCGCTGTCGCTCAGGCTGGTCTCGAACTCCTGAGCTCAGGCAATCCACCTACCTTGGCGAGAATCATAGGCGTGAGCCGCTGCACCAGGCCCTTTACTTCACATTTTAGTTGACTCTTCTTCCGTTTTTTACTTAGTTCAACTAGCTAGTTTTTGTTAATCGTTTTTCAAACAACCAACTTTTTTTTTCTTTTTTTTGTAGAGACACTCTCTCACTTTATTGCCCTTGGTAGAGTGCCGCGTGGCGTACACAGCGATTAGGCGATTCTCTTACCTCAGCTTCCCGAGTAGCTGGGACTACAGGCGCCCGCCCCAACGCCTGGCTAATTTTTCGCTGCAGTTTGGCCGAGGCCGGACTTGAATCTGCCACCCTCGGTATACGGGGCTGGCGCCCTACTCGATGAGCCACAGGCGCCGCTCCTCAAACAACCAACTTTTGATTTCATTGATTTTTTTTCTCTATTTTTTTCCTAATCTGATTTATTTCTGTTCTAATCTTCATTTTTTCCTTCATTCTCCTACCTTTAAGTCTAGTTGTTCCTCAAGTTGTAAAGTTCGGTTATTAAGTTAAGGTGTTTTTTTGTTTGTTTGTTTTTGTTTTTTTTTAGGCTCGGCGCCTGTGGCTCAGCGGGCTAAGGCGCCAGCCACGTATACCTGAGCTGGCGGGTTCGAATCCATCCCGGGCCCGCCAAACAAAACAACAATGACGGCTGCAACCAAAAAACGGCCAGGCGTTGTGGCGGGCACCTGTAGTCCCAGCTGCTTGGGAGGCGAAGGCAGGACACTCGCTTGAGCCCAGGAATTGGAGGTTGCTGTGAGCTGTGATGCTACAGCACTCTATCCAGGGGGACCGCTTGAGGCTCTGTCTCCTGTTTGGATTTTTTTTTTTTTTTTTTAAGATAGAGCCTCAAGCTGTCCCCCTGGATAGAGTGCTATGGCAACACAGCTCACAGCAACCTCCAATTCCTGGGCTCAAGCGAGTCTCCTGCCTTTGCCTCCCAAGCAGCTGGGACTACAGGTGCCTGCCACAACGGCCGGCCGTTTTTTGGTTGCAGGCACCATTGTTGTTTGGCGGGCCCGGGCTGGATTCGAACCCACCAGCTCAGATGTACGGGACTGGCACCTTAGTGCGTTGAGCCACAGGCACCAAGCCGAGGCTCTGTGTCAATAAAAAAAAAAGGGGGGGGTGTTTTTTAAAAATGTGTTTACAGCTATAAATTTTCCTGTTGGGCAGAGCATGATGATGGGCGGCTATAGTTCCACCTATTAGGGAGGCTGAGGCACTAGGATCACTTGAGCTCAGCCAGGGGGCTCGGCTCCTGTAGCACAGTGATTATGGTGCCAGCCACATACATGGAGGCTGGCAGGTTGGAACCCAGCCCAGACCAGCTAAACAATGACACCTGCAACAAAAAAAATAGCCAAGCTTTGTGGCGAGCCCCTGTAGTCCCAGCAACTTTGGAGGTTGAGGCAAGAAAGAGTTTGAGGTTGCTGGCACCCTACCGAGAACTACGTAGTGAGACTCTGTCTCAAAAAAAAAAAAAATTCCCTTTGCAAACAGCATAAACCAGAGTAAGATCCTATCTTATCTACAAAAAAAAAAAAAAGTCAGACTCAGTACCTGTAGCTCAGCAGCTAGGGCAGCAGCTACATACACCAGAGCTGGCAGGTTGGAATCCAGCCTAGGCCTGCCTAACAATAATGACAACTGCAACAACAAAAAAAAATAGCCAAGCGTTGTGGTGGGCACCTGTAGTCCCAGCTACTTGGGAGACTGAGGCAAGAGAATCGCTTAAGCCCAAGAGTGTGAGATTGCTGTGAGCTGTGAGGCCACAGCACTCTACCCAGGGCAACAGCTTCAGACTCTGTCTCAAAAAATAGAAAAATTAGCCAGATGTGGTGGTGGACACCTGTAGTCCCAGCTACTCAGGAGGCTGAAGCAGGAGAATTGCTTGAGCCCAGGATTTTAAGTTTGCAGTGAGCTCTGTATTCTAGTCAGAGTGAGAGTCAGACTCTGTCTCAAAAAAAAAAAATTCCAAGTGGGAAATTTGTGAAAAAGCTTTGGAGCGTTATTTTTACAACAAAGTAACATACAGCTTTAGAAAAAATTTCATCTAGGATTTATCAATTTTCCAGTTTCCATTCTGATGTTGACTTCTAACTTTATCCCATTGTGGTCAGAGAAAATGTAGTGTAATATCTCTTTTTGAATCTTGCCTTAGAGTCTAGACTATAGGCCATGGTAGTAAAAAAAAAGTGGACAAGGTTAAGACCAACATGCAGCTTTTTTTTTTTGGAGACAGAGCCTCGAGCTGTCACCTTGGGTAAAGCGCTGTGGCATCACAGCTCACAGCAACCTCCCTCTTGGGCTTAAGCAATTCTCTTGCTTCAGCTTCCCAAGTAGCTAGGACCATAGGCACCCGCCCCAATGTCTGGCTTTTTTTTTTTTTTTTTTTTTTGGTCGTAGTTGTCATTGCTGTTTGGCAAGCCCGGGCTAGATTCAAACCTGCCAGCTCTGGTGTATGTGGCTGGTGCCTTAGCCACTTGAGCTACATACAGGCGCCGAGCCAACATGCAGTATTTTCAAAATATTTTTATGTGTTTATTTTGTTCTTTTTACCTACAAAATTAATTTTTAAAGGATTGCATTTTCGGGCAGCGCCTGTGGCTCAACGGGGTAAGGCACCAGCCACGTACACCTGAGCTGGCGGGTTCGAATCCAGCCTGGGCCCGCCAAACAACAGTGACGGCTGCAACCAAAAAATGGCCGGGTGTTGTGGCAGGCGGCTGTAGTCCCAGCTACTTGGGAGGCGGAGGCAAGAGACTCGCTTGAGCCCAGGAATTGGAGGTTGCCGTGAGCTGTGATGCCAGAGAACTCTATCCAGGGTGACAGCTTGAGGCTCTGTCTCAAAAAAAAAGGATTGCATTTTCAGGTGGCACCTGTGGCTCATTGAGAAGGGCTCCAGCCCCATATACCGAAGGTGGCAGGTTCAGGCCTGGCCTCAGCTGAACTGCAAAACAGAGAGATGGCCAGGCATTGTGATGGGCGCCTGTGGTCCTAGCTACTCAAGAGGCTGAGGCAAGAGAATCACCTAAGCCCAGGAGTTGGAGGTTGCTGTGAGCTGAGTAATGCCATGGCACTCTGCCAAGGGTGTTAAAGTGAGACTCTGTATCTACAAAAAAAAAAAAAAAAAGATTGCATTTTCTCAATAGGCCTCTATAGCTTTTAAACATAAGTCATCCCCGGCTTAGCGCGGCTAACATGCCAGCCATATATCCCTGAGCTGGCGGGTTCAAATCCAGCCCGGGCCCACCAAACAATGACGACTGCAACCAAAAAAATAGCCAGGTGTTGTGGCGGGTGCCTGTAGTCCTAGCTACTTGGGAGGCGAAGGCAGGAGAATTGCTTGAGCCCAGGAGTTGGAGGTTGAACTGTGATGCCACAGCACTCTACCCAGGGTGACAGCTTGAGGCTCTGTGTCAAAAAAAATAAAATAAGTCATCCCCTTAAGGGACTCTTGCAAGTTTAAGTCTCCTTTTTCTTTTCCTTTTTTTTTTTTTTCCAAGAGAAAGTCTCACTATGTCGCCCTTGACAGAGTGCTGTGGCGTCACAGCTCACAGCAACCTCAGACTCTTTTGGTTTTAAGTGATTTTTTTGGCTCAGCCTCCCAAGTTGCTGGGGCTACAGGTGCCTGCCACAATGCCCAGCTATTTTTTTGTTGCAGTTGTCATTGTTGTTTAGCAGGCCCAGACTGGGCTTGAACCTGCCAGCCTAGGTGTGTGTGGCTGGTGCCCTATTCAACTGAGCTACAGGTGCCAATCCTTAAGCGATCCTCTTGTCTCTTTTTTCTACTTTTAGTAGAGATGGGGTCTTGCTTTTTGCTCAGGCTGGTCTTGAACTCATGAACTCAAGCAATCTACTTGCCTTGGCCTCCCAGAATGCTAGGATTAAAGGCGTGAGCCACCATGCCCAGCATACATTTTCCTTTTTTTTTGAGACAGAGCCTCAAGCTGTCACCCTGGATAGAGTGCTGTGGCTTCACAGCTCGCAGCAACCTCCAATTCCTGGGCTCAAGCGAGTCTTCTGCCTCTGCTTCCCAAGTAGCTAGGACTATAGGCGCCCACCACTACGCCTGGCCATTTTTTTTTTTTTTTTTTTGGTTGCAGCCGTCACTGTTGTTTGGTGGGCCCAGGCTGGATTGCTGGATTCGAACCCACCAGCTCAGGTGTACATGGCTGGCGCCTTAGCCCATTGAGCCACAGGCGCCAAGCCCCAGCATACATTTTCTAATGAGAATGAATTGGGCCTAAAATCTTATTTTTCTAACAGTTGGAGCAGGATTTCAGGGAGTTCATTTTGTCCTGTCCTCTTCCCTCTTTTTAATTAATTAGGGACTGGCTGGGCTCAAATGCAGCCTGATTTCTAAGAGCAGCAGTTATTTGGGCGGCATTCAGACAGGGCCTGAGTTAATTTACCTTGAGAAATGTCTCAGTCTTTTACTATTCATGGTGCTTTTTGTTTTGTTTTTTTGAGGCAGAGTCTCATCTCACTCTGTCACCCTGAGTAGAGTGTGGTGGCTTCACAGCTCACAGCAGGCTCAAACTCTTGCTCAAGCCATCCTCCTGCCTCAGCCTCTGAGTAGCTGGGACTACAGGCACCTGCCACAACACCTGTGTAGTTGTTTTTTTTTTTAGAGGTGGGGTCTCACTCTTGCTCAGGCTGGTCTTGAACTCCTGAGCTCAAGCAGTCCACCTGCCTCAGCCCCCGAGAGTGCTGGGGTTACAGGTGTGAGCCACCATTCACTTTTTTTTTTTTTTTTAATTTTTTTCACCGTTCACTTTTTAAAAGAAATGCATTTTAGGTGCATTTCTAGCAGTGCTTCTGAGATTTTCTCAGGAGGTATAAATACGATAGATAAATTCAAACTAGTGAAAGAATACTCAAGTTAGGGTCAGGAGGTGAGCTTGCCCCAAATGCAAGTTGCTCCATTGATAGGAGGGAGCTGGTCTCAGAGCATCTCGCTGTGTGTAGGGGAGAGGTTATGAGGTTATTGTGGTTTAAAGTGTCCTTTCAAGCTGTGAGCTGAGGAGGTTGTGGCCCTGCACCCATTATCCTTGACTGCTGCTTCTGGGCTCAGGAGACCATGTACTGAGTACCTTGGCAATCACTTACCTGTAAGAAATTACTGTGTCCTGCCTGCCTTTCAGCCACCCCACGTCATGTAGCAGTGCCGCGGAGATCATGTCTGTGCTGTTCTTCCACATTATGAAATATAAACAGTCTGATCCGGAGAGCCCAGATAATGACCGATTCATCCTGTCAAAGGTATGCCAGCAGGGGAGCTGGGCTGCTCTAGTGCTTGCTGCTTAAGCACATTTTATAAAGCTGCCTTGTAGGAACAAGCCCTAGAATAAACTCTGTTTGTCATTTTGGTTCTTCCTTTTTTGCATTGTAAAGATTTAAAAGGTATTGATGAGGACTGTTTGAATCCTTGTGGCTAACATAGCTGGAAGGGTGGTTTGTGGCTGTGGGTGGGCTTTCTTTCCTTTGGTGGTACACTGCCCCACCCCCATCCCCCTCCGTGGGGTTATGCTACAACCATCCTCTGCCACCTGGACAGAGGCAGACCACCTATGTGGATCAAACTTACTGAGCCTGAGGGAAAGTAAGTGTGGCCCCTGTTGGTTAAATGGAGACCTTCCATTTCTCTGCAGATGTGGCCTGAAACTGATGGGGTACTGTCTCATTAGACTGTAATGCCAGCTACTTCAGGATGTTAGAAGACAGGAAAGAAAAGGAACCTTAAAAACAAAGTCAATATGGCTCAATGCTGTAGCTCAGCAGTGAGGGTGCCAGCCACATACCACATGGAGGGTTTGAACCCAGCTCAGGCATGTCAGAAAACAATGACAAATACAACAAGAAAATAGCCAGGCATTGTGATGGGCGCCTGTAGTCCCAGCTGCTTGGGAGGCTGAGGCAAGAGGACCACCTAAGCCCAAGCATTTGAGGTTGCTGTGAGCTGTGATGCCATGGCACTCTACCGAGGGCAACATAATAAGACTCTGTCTCAAAAAAAAGTCAATCTGAGAATATGTTGCTGGTTTGATGCCATCTAAAGATTGGCTGTGTCCTGAAGGAAGTCACTCTAAACTGGACTGGTGCAGTGCCACATACAAACAGAAACACCAGGTTGGGCTGTGGGGATGCTTACTGAGTATAGCACAGCAGGATAGCATGGCAGGTGTTTGAGAGGTGAGCTTTAAAATAAAAGAGTGGAATTGGAATGTTTCTAACACAAAGGAATGATAAATGCCTGAAGTGATGGCTACCTCTGTTACCCTGATTTGATTAATTCGCATTGTATACCTGTATCAAAACATCACTATTATGTACTGAGAATAATTACAAATAAAAATTTTGTTTTAATTTTTTAAAATAACATTTTTAAAAAATTAAATAAAAAGATTTAAGGCAGCAGGAAGTAGTTTAAAGACAAAATTAAACTGCAGGCATGGCTGGAATACCCTAGGGGACATAATTGTAACTCTTATCTTTATGTCAGAAACATAACCTCAAATAGTTTGGCAAAATAAATAGAATGTATATGTGTATAAAAAGAGATATGAAGTAAATGTGGTCCACATTAGGGGGGACTGCTAAGGCCTAGTGATGCCAGGTTCCTGGATTCTCTTAGCGCTGTCACCATGCTACAGACTTCTAGTCACGCGCACCACGCCGTGTGGATTCCCTATGGCTCCCTAGACAGGAATGATAGATGTCTTCGTCATCTTTGTCAACCCTGTTTACAGTCCAGACCAGGCCTCATTCTTGACCCATAGTCCACCTGGAACACTGATCTGAAACTTGTGGGCGTGGTAAAGAGGAATTCCTCCAGCACTAGAAGGGTGGAGGTGGCTGTCCTGATGGGATGGAATACCTGTGTCCTACAACCCTGTCTATGTTCACTTGGTTCTTTGTCTTTACAGAGACTATCATTTGTTGATGTGGCAATAGGATGGTTTGGTCAGGGACTCGGGGCTGCATGCGGGATGGCATATACTGGCAAGTACTTTGACAAGGCCAGGTAAGGTGCTCACCCAGAAACTACTCAACTACCCTGCCTCATGCTCCTCTCTGAAGGTCTTGGGACAGCCACCTAGCTCCCTGGGGTGGAGAAAAGCCCTAAAGGGCCAGTCCCCATTTTGTCCCATTGTCAAGCCCTCTGGAAGGACTTCACTGTGCTTTCCCCATTGCTTTTGCAGCCACCCTATTCTATTTCCTAGAGTCTGTTAAAATTCATCCATTATTGGCCAGGTGCAGTAGCTCATGCTTGTAATCCTAGCACTCTGGGAAACCGAGGCAGGTGGATTGCCTGAGCTCACAGGCAGACCAGCCTGAGCAAGTACCAGCCCCTATCTCTTAAAAAATATATATCCAGGCATTGTGGCAGGTGCCTGTAGTCCTAGGTACTTGGGAGACTAAGACAAAAGAATGGCTTGAGCCCAAAAGTTTGAGGTTGCTGTGAGCTATGATGCCAGGGTACTCTACCAAGGGCAACAAAATGAGACTCTGACTCAAAAAAAAAAATTATCCATTATTGCCTCTCTAGTTCTTATCCTAGGGTTAAAAACTTCCTAAAACATATCTAGCACTTTAGTGGGGTCCAGAAGATAAATGTTCATGTTGTTGCTGTGTGAAAAAGTTTAACGTTTATAGCAGAATATGTGATACTGAGGTGTAGAATGTAGTGATTATTGCAAATAAATTGTAAGATCAGAAATAAAAGGTGGCAGTGCTTTAAAAGGGAACTTGAAACTGAATGAATACAAGACAATGTGTGTGAATTGAAGGGGCTGCTTTCTTCCCATTTCTCTCTTACCGTCATGCCTATAGATCAGAAGTGGCAGGAAAACCTAACCACAGTGGGCCAGGTACAGTGGCTCACACCTGTAATTCTAGCACTCTAGGAGACCAAGGCGGGTGGATTGCCTAAGCTCACAAGTTCGAGGCCACCCTGAGCAAGAGCAAGACCCCATCTCTGAAAATAGCCAAGTATTGTAGTGGGTGCCTGTAGTCCCAGCTTCTTAGGAGGTTGAGGCAAGAAGATCACTTGAGCCCAAGAGTTTGAGGTTGCTGTGAGCTCTGACACTACAGCACTCTACTGAGGGCACAACAAAGTGAGACTCTGTCTCAAAAAAAAAAACAAAAAACCCTAATGAGGCTAGGCGCCTGTGGCTCAGACGGCTAAGGTGCCAGCCACAAACACCTGAGCTGGCAGGTTCAAATCCAGCCCAGGCCTTCCGAACAATGACGGCTACAACCAAAGAATAGCCGTGTGTTGTGGCAGGCACCTGTGGTCCCAGCTACTTGGGAGGCAGAGGCAGGAGAATCGCTTGAGCCCAGGAGTTGGAGGTTGCTGTGAGCTGTGATGCCATGGCACTCTACCTAGGGGGATAGCTTGAGGTTCTGTCTCAAAAAATAAAAGTAAAAAACCCTAATGACAGCCTCACAGCTAGACAAGGAGAGGCAGCTGAAGGCAAGGACCATCTCATGAGGCCCAAGCTTTTAAAGCTGTTTCTCCTCAGCTGCTGAGTGTGGGCAGAGTTGATGAGAGAAATAGTGTTAGGAACCTGGTGATCTGAAGCAGCTTCTCCAGGCTGTTCCTTTGTTTTAATTCCTGAAATGCAATCACCTGAGTGGCCCAGATGAACCCTCAGCCCAAAAGAAGGTTGTCAACACCTCTTGTCTTGCTCTAGCTACCGGGTATTCTGCCTCATGGGAGATGGCGAGTCCTCAGAAGGCTCCGTCTGGGAGGCATTGGCCTTCGCATCTTACTATGGTCTGGACAATCTGGTGGCAGTTTTTGACGTGAATCGCCTGGGACACAGTGGCACCTTTCCTGCCGAGCACTGCATAGAGATCTATAAGAAGCGCTGTGAAGCCTTTGGGTAACCATATCTTCTCTCACTTTACTTTCTTCTGTCATACTGCACTTTGTCTCTTTGTCTCTTGTAAACCTGGCTTCTTCCTCCATCGGCAGGTGGAATGCTTATGTTGTGGATGGCCGTGATGTGGAAGCTCTGTGCCAGGTATTCTGGCAGGCAACTCAAGTGAAGAACAAGCCTACTGCTGTAGTTGCCAAGACCTTCAAGGGTCGTGGCATGCCAAGTAAGCAAGTGCTTTTTTCCTGTTCATAGTTAAAAACATCTGTCTGGGCTCGGTGCCTGTAGCTCAGCGGCTAGGACACCAGCCACACATACATTGGAGCTGGTGCATTCAAATCCAACCTGGACCTGCCAAACAACGACAACTGCAACCAAAAAACAGCCGGGTATTGTGATGGGTGCCTGTAGTCCCAGCTACTTTGGAGACTGAGGCAAGAGAATCACTTAAGCCCAAGAATTTAAGGTTGCTGTGAGCTGTGATGCCACAGCACTCTACTGAGGGCAGCATAGCAAGACTCTGTCTCAAAAAAAAAAAAAAAGAAAAGACAACAGAAGAGGCAGAAGGAGGCTTAAACTGGCCTAGACAGAGGACTGACTTAGTGAAAAGTGATGGTGGCTGTGGTGTGTGCTGGAGGCACATCTCTTGCCTTCACTGACAATGTCTGCTTAGGGTGGGGAGGGAAAGCTGTAACCCCTGGAAGATGAATAGTGATTTCTACCTGCCTGAGAGAGTGGTGAGGAAGACAATCCATGAGAAGACTGTCAGGGAGCAGTCTCCACAGTAGAGGCAGAAAGTGTGCTGTGCATATGGGCAGGTGCAAAATTCAGCATGCGTACATACATGTTTGCCTAGGTCTGGGGTGTCTAGAAGAACTTAACAAAACCAGTGAAGCATCATGTTTGGGAAGGAGAGCTATGGAACTGGGGGCTGGGGAAGGAGGAAGTTTTGAAAGACTAACTCCTTGCGCATTCCAAGGCTGACATCCAAAATTGTTTATCTCAAGTTTAAATTGTTAACAATGGTTCCTGCGGGTTTATTTTTTTTTTTTTATTTTTTTTTTGCAGTTTTTGGCTGGGGCTGGGCTTGAACCTGCCACCTCCAGCATATGGGGCCGGCACCCTACCCCTTTGAGCCACAGGCGCCACCCGGATCCTGAGTTTTTATATGACTCTGCCCTCAAACAGTCATATTGTGATACTCCCATTTCAGCAAATGGCAGATTTGTCAATACCCTCCTGGCGGAACTCTGGGTAT
>CAUYON010118582.1:0-40380 GCA_963573935.1 Arctocebus calabarensis
TCGGTAGAGTGCCGTGGCGTCACAGCTCACAGCAACCTCCAACTCCTGGGCTTAGGTGATTCTCTTGCCTCAGCCTCCCGAGCAGCTGGGACTACAGGCGCCTGCCACAACACCCGGCTATTTTTTTGTTGCAGTTTGGCCGGGGCTGGGTTTGAACCCACCACCCTCGGAATATGGAGCCCCACCTTACCCACTGAGCCACAGGTGCCACCCTATTTTTCATTCTTTTCAATGGCAATACTCACCATGGCCAGGTCTATGATCCACTTCTGCAGGGTGAGGACGAACCAAGAACATGCCAATCTTACCAAGTGCTAAGGGAGACAGCAGTGAGTCACCTGAGAGCCCTGCCACCCTCCCGTCTCATGCAAATCAACCAAGACCACAGAGATTTGCACAAAGAAACCAAGTGTGGGAGGGAGGTTCTGCTAGAACTCGTCAGATTTGGAAAAGACAAAAAGGGTTTCAAGTGAACACAGGAGTTCAAAAGAACAAATGAGATTATGGGAGAAAAATGCAAAGACACCTGTGATCATGGGTTGTTCCCTAGGATTGAGAACATTCTTAATGGTTTTAGCTGCCCACTAATTCCTGACCAGGCAGCTCTCTCTAATTCACCGTCAGAAGTTAAGCACTTAAAAGCGAGGACCAACATTACACAGCAGGGATATTCTACAAAACTGGTATGAGGAGGACTTGGTCACTGATTCCCCCTTTCCCACTGCAAAAATGATATGGTGAGGAATGACTGAAGTGAGCATGGGAGAGCCAGCGGCCAGCGGCCAGTGGCCTGCGCCCTGGCAGACCAGCCAGAAGTCTTGAGGTGCCTTGCACAAGTCACTTTCCATCTCCTGACCTTGGTCTGCTTACCTGGGCAATGGACTTAACATTTCTTGCCCTGTCTACCTCCTAAATGCCTACAATCCCATAGTTGGGACTCAAGAAACTGCTATTATAATTAATAACATTAATTAAATGAAGGGATTGAATTAGATGATGCCCTAGATGTGCTAAGTCAGTAGGACTGAATATGAGCAGCCTGAATCCAACTGGATGAAATTCTGGTTTAATTCAGATTCAATTTTTTGAATTTTTTGCCCAATTCTGTATCACCCCACCTCCTGTGGATTCAAAATACATATTTTATAAAATTTGACCAGTAATAGGAGCTACTGAGATCCCACAGATGATGTCTTTGTAGGATCATACAGGACACCCAGTTAAATTTGAATTTCAGTTCAACAACAAACGATTTTTTAGTATAAGTATAGTGCATGCAATATTTGGGACATTCTTCTACTTTATGAAATTATCTGTTAATGCAACAATGCTACTTATTTGCTCTCTATAAGTCACAATTGACAAGTTAAAAACACCTTGCTGACACCAACACTTGCAATCAGCACCCAAACAGGTATGTGAGAAACTTATGTGGGCACCCACCTACATTTTATCATCTTCAGCCTCTGCATTCGCTCAAAGATAAGCTGTTATAAATTACATAGTGCTTTTCATCTTCAGAGTATTGTTTTCAAAAACCTTTAGGCAGCAGGGCATAGCCTTGCAGGGCTGAGGAGCAGGCAGCCCTCCTTTTGCAAAGGGAAACCGATCCCCTGGGCCTGGGGAGCTCAATGAAACCTGGCAACCTGGCAGGGGAGAGGCAGGATGGCTGCAAAGCCCCCCAGTCTAGTAAAACCACTGCAATGACCGTCTTTAACTCCACTTGTCTCTGTCCCTGGTACTTCTAGTTTGGCAGGACTCTGAAAGGCAGATGTTATCATCCCGCCTGCCAGAGGGAAGAGGTGCAGCTCGGAGTGCCCAGGGTGGGGGATGGCAGGGACTTGTCGTGTCTGACTCTGGGCCAGCTGCTTCCACCACCCCACACTCAGGGCTCCTTCCCTCCTTCCTCCTCCCTGAGTGGGTGGAGGCACAGGCATCTCAGACAATTTCACAGGATCAAGTGACTCCCAATCCAGCCACTGCCATTCAGAAAACCTCCCTGGCATTTTGAGGATGTGAGGTTTAGCGAGAGAACAGTCAGTAGCACCAAGCCTCGCCCTGCACCAGGGAAGCCGGGCCCCACTGCCAGCCTCCTGGACACAGCTGGTGCTCTGACCTCAGGGCTCAGTGTCTAATGCCTGGACTAGGAGCATGATTCGCACTGCGAACAGGCCAGGGGAGCCCCTTGCTTGGCAGCCAGCAAGCCAGGTCACAGGGGATGCCAGCGGTGCTCATGGCGGTGTGTCATTATCGTTGCTTCAAGTTCATTGGGGCTATTTTCAGAAAAGGAAGAAACGGATAAAGCAGTGCAGTCATACAAAGCTGCTCTTAGCAGGCGCTGACTTCCAGCACGTTCGGCAGAGAGACGCCAAGTCTGCGTTCCACCTGGACCGTAGGCACAGCCCAGGGACCCTGGTCTTGGGGGGTGGCCGCTGCCAGGGGCTGTACGGAGGGCACCGCTGGTCTGTGCAGATACATGAGCATTTTGGAAACGGACAGTCCAATCCCAAACCACAAAGGCCCCTGCTTCGTGGTGCTGATTGTTAGAGAGGCTTCTGCCTCCGGGATGCCGAAAGGATACGCAGCGACGTAGGGCGCGGCCTGCTTCACGTTCCCGTGGAAGTGAAAGACGCAGAGCAGGAGGCCGACGTCTGAAAGAGGAAGGCGGGGTGAGGGGCGCGGGCGGGGGCGGCGGGCCGGGCACCCGCGGGCCTTACCTTGCGCGATGAGGATGGGGTACTCCAGGTAGGTCAGCGGCGGGTACCCGTAGTGCCACTGGTACCGGAGGAACACGAGGAACCTGCGGGCGGAGGACTCAGGCTCACAGCAGCCCCAGCTCCCCTGCCCGATCCTGGTAGGAGCTGCGCAGAGCCCCACGCGGGAAGGAGGAGGATTTGGGGCGGGAAGGACGGGGCTGCTGTAATCCTTGCACTTTGGGAGTCAAGGCGGGAGGACCGCATGAGCCCAGGACAGGAGTTAGAGACCAGCCTGGGCAACATAAGGAATCTCCGTCTCTACTCAAAATAAAAACAACTAGTTGGGCGTTTTGGCGAGCGCCTGTACTCCCAGCTACTCCGGAGGCTGGGGCAGGAGCATCACTTGAGCCCAGGAGTTCCAGGCTGCAGCGAGCAGTGATGACAGCACTCCAGCCTGGGAGACAGAGGGAGACCCTGCCTCTAAAACAGAAAAAAAAATTAAAACACCTGCATGATTTGGGGAATATCCAGAACTCACTGGGAGCCGAGTTGGAAGGCATCTCCATGTTCTATCCAATCCTTTGCGACTGTCTTTTTAAAAGAATGTTTACAGAAAGGAAATCACTGAAGGCCCTGTCCCCTCAGGACCTGAGTCCCCACTGTTCCCTGGGCCGACTGCCCCTGTCCCACCACCCAGAGGGGTGGCTTTTAGTTGAAAAGTAATAGCTAAAATGCTCATTATGACAAAATTAGACCAGTGAGAATAAGATGGAGTCAGTCAGGCTAGGGCTGATGTGACACAGCTGCTCAGTCTAAGTCCTAGTGACCTTTACCTCGTGTTAACCTTCACCTCACATTTCACATCCTTCTTGTTTTGTAGATTCATATTAAAGGTGTATATTTAAGTAGTTCAGGGCAATTGATTTAAGAGGTTAACTTTTTTTTTTTTTTTTGAGACAGAGCCTCAAGCTGTCACCCTGGATAGAGTGCCATGGCATCACAGCTCACAGCAACCTCCAATTCCTGGGCTCAAACGAGTCTCTTGCCTCCGCCTCCCAAGTAGCTGGGACTACAGGCGCCCGCCACAACGCCCGGCCATTTTTTGGTTGCAGCCATCATTGTTGTTTGGCGGGCCCTGGGGCTGGATTCGAACCCGCCAGCTCAGGTGTAGCCAGCTCAGGTGTACGTGGCTGGCGCCTTAGCCCATTGAGCCACAGGCACCGAGCCTAAGAGGTTAACTTTTGAATTGGAATGTTGCTGTATGGGTCGTGGGTTATGTCAATTAAGGCTTATTACGGATCATGGGTTATAGGTATTACTGTTGTTTAAGGTAAATGTTAATTATTGTTGTTTAAGATAAGAGTGTGGTTCTTTTAACTTTTATGTCTAATACTGTGGTTTTAGAAATGGAAGAACAGAACAGTCTTGGAGAAGCTACTCTCACTGTTCACCACAACTGTTGGCCTTCTGATAATAAAGCTTGTTTGGACTTAATCCCTGTCTCTGCATATTGGCTGGACAGTGACAGGTGGCTGGACCCTCTTTGTCCAGTAACATTTCGTCCTTCCTGTGAGTTCTGTGAAATCATTTGAGATTTCTACCTCAACACACGTGCTAAAGAAGGTTTAAGCCAAAAATATAGCCACCCAGAGAGAGGGTCTGTGCCCTCCAGGTGACTGTGATGGTCACCCTGGGGCACCTTCTGCTTGAACTCTGGCATCTGGTGGGGGTTTGCACCCATTCCCAACCCCAGGCAAAGGAGAGAAGAGGGTGAGGACAGAGGAAGGATGATGGGAGAGCCAGGCCTGCTACAGGGAGGCCAGTAGCTAGGGAGTAAGGGGCAGAGCTGAGATTTGAACTGTGGACTTTTCCAAAGGATTCTTACCCCAAGGCCAACTCTCTGCAGCAAATAAGTCAACTTGGAGAGGGAAGCAAGTCTGGGGGAGACCAGAGGGCACCTCTGCTCTGGAGAGCCCGTGCAGCTCCCCACACTAAGATTCTTTGGTGTCACTAAGACATGGGTCATGCTCCAATTGACCCGATGTTTTCAAAAATAAACTTTTAGAGCCAGTTTGCCCAGATTGACATTCAGAGAGGGTCTGTGCCTCCAGGTGACTGTGATGGTCACCCTAGAGCACCTTCTGCTTGAACTCTGGCATCCGGTGGGGTCTTGCACTCATTCCCAACCCCAGCCAGAGAGAAGGAAGAGGGCGGGGACAGAGGAAGGATGATGCGGAGAGCCAGGCCTGCCGCCTCCCCCACCTCCCTGGCCTAAGTTTCTATTGATAAAAGCAGTACTGTACTGTGCTGACCTCCTAACGCTGGCCTGAGAACTTAATAAGGCCATCATATAATGGCAGCAGAACACAGACAGAGTGCTCAGAGAACGGGAACCATAATCGCTGGCGGAAGTGGAGGAAAAATCCACTGACATTCAGCGGCAGAGCCTGTTGCCTCCAGCAGCCCCTTACACACCCTCACAGAAGTCTGTGTGCCCAGTCCTGGCACCAGACAGGTTCCTGTAAGACCAGCAGAGAGCCCCTTACACAGGCCCACCACCCTCAGACTCTCCCACCCAGAGAGGCCAGTCCACTGCCAGAGACCACCTGGACACTGGATCCCAGTATGGTGACCTAGGGTCACAGTGAAGTTCCACTCCTTACCTTCCCACCACCGAACCCAAAGCCCAGAGGAACTCTGCCCCAGGCCTTTATTATTATTATTATTTTTTTTTGCAGTATTTGGCCAGGGCTGGGTTTGAACCTGCCACCTCAGGCATATGGGGCTGGCACCCCACAGCTTTGAGCCACAGGCGTCACCCTGTCCCAGGCCTTTTCTAAGGATGGTTGATCTTTATAGTGAAATGACAGAGAAATTATTAACTCATAGTTTTTCAGTAAGGGTTAAAATCAGTCATGAGCTCTTTCCTCTTTCTCTTGCTAGCTGGCACCCTGTGGATTTGTTTTCATATACCACTGAGAAGCCCAGAAGACAAAAGGGAAATGTACATTTTCTTTACCATTCACTAAATCTGCCTTTCTGAATTTGTTCCTATAGCTTCAAGTGGTTCCTGAAAAGCTCTGGAACAGATGGGGGTTGAGGGTGGGGGAGAGATGAACTCCAGGGCTCAAATCTGCACAACATCATATCTCAGGACAAAATCAAAAACAGGACCAAAAACACCTGTAAAATGTAGATTTCCAGAGCATTAATAAAGCCTCACAGGAATGTCATCCTTTGCCTCACCACCCACCCCTTGCCTCCCTTCTTCCCAAGGCCTTCCCTGTAAACAGTGAATTCCCAAATCCCTCAAGCTACAGATGCTTTTCCCTGTTACATCCTCAAAGTTCAGCTTAATAAGCCTCCATTGAACAATACCTTTGCCTCAGTCACTCATTTTGAGTTGTCACACCTCACCACTGTCTACACTCCCATCTCCCTCTCCACTATGAAGAGGGCATTTCAGCCTCAACCTTCTAGCCTTTCCTTGAGTGTCATATTTGCAGGACTCCCGGAGTGCATGGAAACGTTAACAAACTTGTATACCTTTTTTCTTATTACTCTTTCTATTGTCAATCACTCCAGTATAACTTCTGGCTCAGTGCCTGTGGCTCAATGGGCTAAGGCGCCAGCCATGTACACCTGAGCTGGCGAGTTCAAATCCAGCCCGGGCCCGCCAAACAACAATGACGGCTGCCACCAAAAAATGGCCAGGCGTTGTGGTGGGCGCCTGTAGTCCCAGCTACTTGGGAGGCGGAGGCAAGAGACTCGCTTGAGCCCAGGAATTGGAGGTTGCTGTGAGCTGTGATGCCACTGCACTCTACCCAGGGTGACAGCTCTGTCTCAAAAAATAAAAAAAAACAAACTTCAGAGGGTGCAGAAGGGAAGCTTTCCCCCTGCCCCTGCACTTACAACGCCAGCCTTCCTAACCAAAAGCTACAACTCTGCTTTTCAGGTTTAGCTAGGGAGTCAGGGGGCCCACTCCGGATTTTTGATAGACAGAGTGACACTGGGAGCCCCCACAACTCTTCCCTGCCTGTCTCCTGCCCACTTTTTAATGCACTGACCTAATTCCCCTTCCTCCTTTCCCTCCAAAGATCTCTCCATCATCTGAGTTCCCAAAAACACATGGAGCTTTTTAAAGCCAGAAGGGTTATTAGCGATCTTAGTTCAAACTCTTGTTTTACAGGTGAGGCCAGAGAAAGAAGTTGATAGTGTGGGGTGATGGTGTTGTGACAGCCTGATTCTGTAGGTCTCAGTCTTTTCATCTGTAAAATGGGCATGCGCGGTAAATTCATACCACGCCCGGCTTGGCTAGGAGCCGGTAACCGGGTGGTGAGTTGCCGCGGGAAGTCCTCCGCCCGCAGCCCCAAGGCTAGCCGCCCACTCAAGGATCGTCCCCGCCCTACTGAGAACCAGGCTCTTCCCGGCTCCCAGCTCTTTGCCGCCGGCAGAAGCGAGGGAGGAAAGGGGCAGCCTCGGCCTTACCCCGCCAGCTCCAGAAGCAAACTCGGGAGGCTGATGCCCCGCGCGCTGCGCGCCGCCAGCACGGCGGAGATTTGCGGCAGCTTAAGCGCGGCGCACACGCCCAGCGTGCTCCAGTTGCAGAACCGCAGCAGCCCGGCCTCCATGGCGCTGCGGGAGCGGCGACGCGGGACCTGCGAGTGGAGCCAGTGGGCAGCTCAGCCCTCAACTGCGGGTTCGGACCAACCCTTCCGCCTTCCGCGCTCCCCTTGGCCCCACCCGGACCCGCCCCGCCCGACCTGGGTCCTCCCAGCCTTGCCCCGGCAAGCCCCGGCCCCTCCCTGCGGGCCACCTCGGACTCGCCCCGCCCTCCCTGGGATCGCCCCGCCTCCGGGCCGCTTCGCCCCGCCCCACCTGCCCTGCAGGGTCGGCCGCTGACTCACGTCCGAGCTCTCCCTATTCGCGGTTAGGAGTCTCCCGGAGACGCCCGGACAGCCCCTTTTTTTTTTTAAATTTGGTGAGCAGGGAGCAAACGGGCACCCCTCAGGACCATTTTATTGTAATTTCTTTCACTTCATACAAGTTGTTTTCCTAAACTTTTCAGGAATTAAAACTTGGAACACTTAGAGGCCCCATGTCTGTTCATCTTCCGCGGTCACGGGTGAGCTAACAGGCTGGGAGAGGTGCAGGTTCCTGGGACCACAGCCAGCTGGGGTCGGCTCATTTCATGCCCTTTCCAGAGCCACAGAGCAGGGGAAGGAAGGCCTCCTTTTCTCCCTCCCTGCGGCTCCTGGAGGCCTTGCACTGGAGCACTTCGGAGTGAAACTTTTTCTTAAGGCGGTAAAATAGATTTCTACTGACAAAGGTGACTTGGACGTGGCCCTCTGAGCCAACCTCTGGAAAATCGCGTTTCTATGAGGGACAGGTTATGAAGCCAAAGAAAACCACAAAAATGCAACTATGACGGATGGTTTTGAGCTGGAAACATCAGTAGGGAAGGGGAAGGGGCCAGAGCTGGGCTGCATTAGAGTCCTGGCTGAAAGCTGTCCCTCTCCAGCCCTCACCAGGCCATCACTCTGCCTGTGGAAAAACCCAGAAGGTGCTTGGCCCTCCCTCCCAAGTCTAAATGTGAACAGGAAATTCCACTTGGCCCTGCCCTGGCTAGATTGGTAATCAGTCACAATTGTTGGTCTTTAGAAAAATAAAATAGAGAAATAAAGATTTTTCTTACCAGCATCAAAGCCTTATAATGGCAACAGTGACAACTACAGAACCATCTAGAATCTGTTGAGTGCCTCTCGCATGCCATTTGTCACATCTGTTGAAAGGTCCTAGTTGGAAGTGCCTAGTCCTGCCACGAGGCAGAGGCTCTCCCTTCCCTTCTCCTTGGCCTTGGACCCTGTTTATTCCAGAGAGTGGCCTGGATCTGGGCCCCCAGGAGAGACTCATGTGGGAGCATCGTGATGTCTTAGGGCTCCCAGGACCACACAGAGAGGGCAACTTCTCAATTGCAGAACCTACCTGCTTCTGGCCAAGGCCACTGACACCCCTGCTCTGTGGGTCCAGAAGGTGAGGCAGGAAAGAAGATCTTCCTGCCTTGTAGACCCCAAACCTGCACTAGCTGCGTTGCATGAAGGCCAGGACAGGGTGCGTGGGAGGGTGGCATTTGGGTATTGGGCAGACCTCAGCTGACCTCCCAGCACTGGTCCTTACAGGCTACATGATCTTGGACAGACCTTACCTGTAATTTTACTTTCTTCATTTTAAAATGAGGAAAATCACTCCCACCTGAGAAGGTGTTTGAGAAGCACAGAGTAGGTGCTCAATATAAATAGTCATTCCCCCATTTGTTAGATGCAAACTAGCAAAATATTTTGGGATTTGTGGGATGCTGGCTTTTAGGAGATGGGTGGTCCTAGGTGAAGCTATGTTGGAGCCCTGCGGTGAGTGTTCGGGTCTGAGTCCCCCTACCCCAGCTGGGACATCCTGATAACATGCTGGCTCTTTAGCCTAGATGTCTGTGTCAAATGCACTGATCTTCAAGGTGCCTCTGTGCCTTCAGGAGGCTGGGAAGTGTCCGACTGGGGTCTGTGCAGTGTATATCCACTGGGACATCTCTCCAACACAGAACAGTGTCCCATGTTGGAGGCCTTGTACTTGTCCTCATCGCATGGCTACCCTGGACATGGCCTGCTACGTGAGCGTGGCCCACCTTAGCCATAGCTGAACAGAGTGTGACTAAAGCTGGCCTCCCTTCTGCTGGGACTTGGAATTGAGCAATGACTGATTCCATACCCTCTCCCCACCCCTAGCTCTTCTCTTCAGCAGAGGAGGATTCCTAACCTATAGAAAGATTGCGAGAAAAGCACAATGAATACTCATATACTCTTCACCTAGATGAATCAACTGTTGATAGTTTTATCCATGTTAGCTTTATCTGTCTCTATTTATACACCACATGATTTTCTGTTAAGCCTTTTGCAAATATGCAGTAGACTTCATGGCACTCGGCTGGATACTTCACCCACTCCTAGGCACCAACCCGCCATGGAATCGCCAACTCCTCACTGTGACCCTGACACAGTGCTATTATCATATGTTTAATCACGTTACCTAATATTCAGTCCACACTACCTAACATTTAGTCTGCACAGCGTCCTTTATGGCTGCGTTGGCTTTGACCTGTCTGCACCATCTTTTACCTGACTCACTTCCTTGGCTTTTCTCTGTCTTTCAGGACATTGACATTTTTGAAGAACCAAGGCCAACTATTCGGCAGAATGTCCCTCAATTTGGTTTGCCTGGAATTTCTTCCTGATGACACTTCTTTATTATCTACAGCGAGAGTGCTCCCTGGGGAATGGCTGTCCTGTTATAGGTGAGGGTAGTTTAATAATTTGGTGAAGGCAGTTTTTCTGAACTCAGCATTTACTGTTCCCTAAGCTTTCTCACCTGATGGTTTTATTAATTAATTAACTTTATTTATTTTTTGAGACAGAGTCTCACTTTGTCATCCCTGGTAGAGAGTGCCCTGGCACCATAGCTCACAGAAACCCCTAACTCTTGGCTCAGCCTTCCAAATAGCTGGGACTACAGGCCCCCACCACAACACCCAACTATTTTTAGAGACAGGGTTTCGCTCTACCACAGTCTGGTCTCCAAATCATGAGCTCAGGCGATCCGCCCACCTCAGCTTCACCTGATGACTTTAATATTTTTTACTGATGCTTGCCTAAATGAGTTATTGCTGTGATAATCACAAAATGGAGATTTTTCTGTTATCATTTATTTCATATTCTTCAATAGAAAAGATGTTCTCCCCAATACTTAAAATTGTAAAAACTTATTGGTATGAACTCAGGGATTACTCTGTTAATATTACTGTTGTTCAGTGGGTTTGTGGGTACTGGCTGTGGGTGACAGGCTGTCATGGGTGTGGTCAGGGATGAGCTGTTACTATCCTTCATTTTGATGCTCATATTGTCCCAAATTTAGGGTGGCTCTTACATCCCTTTTCCATTCCTCAGATGCTCCAGGCTCACCTTGGATGAGGATCATCTTTTTACCATGTGGATACAGAGACGCTGGTTCTGTCCCAGGCAGAGATGCCTAGAGAGCCCATGATGAAGGCTAAAGGAGACCTCCTGCCACTTGGCCATGGCTCTCAGCTCCCAGTGCCATTCTGAAACTTTTTGCTTGTTTCTTGCTGTGCTCTTAATGAAGAATCACTGACCTTCACCCTCTCTCCACCAAGCCTCCCTTTCACAAGCCCCCTCCATCTAATTATTTGTCTACTTAGAAGCTGCAGAGACTGAGCACTGAAACTGTCCAGACCCCACCAGGAAGCCGCCTCGAGGCTGTCAGAGAACTATGACAGCCTTTGAGATGGTGCCAGACTGTGTACTCAGAATGACTCAGGAATCAGCCATGGTCACGTGCCATTCCTACACACTCCTCACACCAAGACCCCTTTTTAAGCTCCCATCCTCAATCCAGAGCTTTGAAGTGGTTTCTTTAAGGCATGAGCCTTGGCCATTACTCCACTGCTAGCTCTGGAATAAAGTCACTTTCTTTTTACCACAGCTTGTCCTTGCCATTGGCTTTTCTAAGCAGTACGTGGCTGAGCCTGTGACTGATTACAATTCTGTCCCTCCCCAGAGCCCTGCTGCTGCCCGGCACATGGTGTCCAGCTTCCTTACTGATAACGCCCCTCTGCTTCACTAGTGCTAACACTATAGGCTTTGTGCCCACTTTGTTCTGGTCCAAATGAGGTGAGAGGGTGGCGTCAGGACTTTAGTGCAGATACCTCTGACCTGATTCTCTTGGCTCCCACTTGGTGAGACAGGGAAGGTTGAAGCAGACACCATCTTGAAAAGTAGGCAGGTGGAGGTGGGAGCTGCAGTGAGTGGGCTGGTGGGAGGCAGGGTCCGTGATGATGACAGCACACACAGGGCCAGGGCCAGATGGGTGGGCTGCAGAGAGCATGAAGAGGCTGTACTGTGCTTGCCCAGAGCAGTCAGGCCCTGGTGCTTTGTGATGGGCCAGGAGAAGAACATGCCTCAGGAGGTGGTGGGTCCAGGAGAAGGCAAGAGCTTCAGGAAAGACCTTTCAGCTTGGACCCAACCTGAAACATTGCACCAAGTCAAGCCTCCATGCAGACCTGTGAGCCAGGATGGGGTGGTGTTACGCAGCACCGCTGAGCTGACTACCACACTCTGTGAAATGGCCAGTGCTGTCTGAATGCTCAGAGAAGAGACCCGTGCAGCTAGTGGTGTCCTTAGAATCTGTCTCCTCCTCCTCCCCCCATTTTATGACTGTGGAAACTGAGGCCTGGCTTGGGGAAGGCAGCGTGAAGAAGGCAGATGGGAGGTGGATGCACCGCAGCGTGGCCCTGAGCAGACTGAACCAAGTCTTTGGCTTGGCTTCCAAACCTCTCCAATGATGACAATCATATCTACAAAGGAGACAATTGGGCACTGTGCCTGGCACAGAGTCTGTGCTTACACGCTGCACCATCTACAAGAGGCTGTGCCTCTAGGAGTGTCAGCACCTCCATGTCACCACCGTCCCAACCTCCCTCCAGGGCAGGCAGCAGAGCACTCAGTGGGCCTCTGCAGCCTGCACGCATGAGACCACCTGCAGCCCTGTTCAACCTCAACTTCTCTCGCAAAGCTTGCTCCCACACTCCTCAAATGGAAGGAATTCTTCTTTTTCCTGGCTACATGTGCAGGAGGGTGACTGGGCACCATCCTGGGCCAGACCTGCCTGGAGCCTCCACCCTGGCCCACACTCACCCAGGGAAGAATGGCCGAGCCCCCTCGCTCCTAGGTGGGCTGCAGCTCATCCTCCAGCTTCTTCTTCCGGGCTCCTTCCACGAAGGAGAAGTCCATGCTGATGAGCATCTTCCCCAGGGGCGTGTCCACCCTGCTGCCCACCACCTGATTCGTGGAATTGGGCACTGTGTCCGAAAAGAGAGGCACGTGGTCTGGCAGTGGCTCAGGCTCCTTCTTATTGCCCTGAGGAGAAGGGACAGTTCAGATCAGACACTGCATGGAGAAAGGAGGAACTTGTGTGTTATCGGTGACTTCAGGATGGAAAGAACAGGGAAGAGTAGGTGGCTTCTCCGCCTGAAGCACCTCTGGGGCTTCCATCCTGGCTTGGCTCTGCCACCACCCCCCACCCCCGAGAGTGATGCGACTCCACAGCTCTCGCCTGGCTTGTCTCCTCTTCCTCAGCGCCCAGGTGCCACCCAGAGCCTCTGACTGCTACGCTGTGACCTGCAGTGACCGAGAGAGGGCCCATGTCTTACTCCTCTTCCCAGCCCCTGACCTAAGACGCTGCGTCATACATCATAGGAGGCCACGGGTTTTGATTAGGTTCGGGGGAGTAGTAAATTTTTACTTAAAGTATAACATTCATACAGAAAAGTGCACAACTCCTAACTACAGCGTAACACATATTTGCAAAGTGAACATGACCGTGAGACCCCACCTACGTGTCTGTGGTGAAATGTAACCAGCCCCATCCCTCAGATGTTACCTTTTCCACTGCGGCAACCTGATTGGACCTCTGACAGCAGGCATCAGTTTTGCCTGCTTGAGAACCTTTTGTTAGTGGAATTGTGTCTCTTCTGTCTGCCTTCTTTCTCTCAACATTATGTTTGTGAGATGCACACACATTTTGTGTGCGGTTGCAGCTCCTTATTCTCACTGCTGTGCGGTATTCCGTGGTTGGAGTTGTGTGACTATTGACACACAACTTGTCACAACTGTTGTGTGACAGTTGCTGACCTGTGCTACCACGGGCACTTTGGGGTTGATTCTAGCCTTTGGCTCTCATGAGGAGTGCTGCTCTGAGCACCTGGTACACGACTTCTGGTGACCTCTGTAACTGATGGGTGAGTGAGCAAATGAGTGGATGTATGAATTAAAAATAATCCGATGAGTGGGGGAAAATCCTCACTCTTCCTGCCCAGTTCAAGGTTTACTATGTGCTGCCCTGTGTCTAATAGGAGTGGCAGATCACTTTCACCTGGGAAAGTCCATACCAAGGTGGCCCCAGATGTGGGGTGATACAGAGCTCAGTGGTTATGCCACTATTACATGTCCCTTGGCTGGAAGCCCAGGCCACAAGCTCAGTATAGGATTTCAGGTCTCATAATCTAAATTTTTCCTCCCATGTAGACAACAACAAGACCAACAAGGACACAATGTGGGCATTAAACTCTCCCCCATCTCAAGTTCATGTCAGCCCCGCCATGGCCTTGGGTAAATTTCTACACTGCTTATTTTCCAAGTTTGTTTGTTTTGTTTTGTTTTAACGAGATAGAGTATCACTCAGTGCCCTGGGTAGAGTGCCATGGCATCCTAGCTCACAGCAACCTCAAACTCTTGGGCTCAGGCAATTCTCCTGCCTCCCCCCCCTCCCCCCGAATAGCTATGACTACAAGTGCCTGCCACAACTCCAGGCTAGTTTTTCTGTTTTTAGTTGAGATGGGGTCTTGCTCTTGCTCAGGCTGGTCTCAAACTCCTGATTTCAAGCAATCCAACTGCCTCAGCCTCCAGGAGAACTGGGATTATAGGTGTGAGCCTCTATGCCTGACCTTGAACAATCTTTTTACAGTTAGATTCATTCTCCCATCCACTCATTCATCCAGCAAGCACCGAGGATTCGCTATCTTCTGATCTTTTGAGGGGGGTGGAGCTAGGAATGAATCCATCTTAATCCTTTCCCTTAAGGAGCTCACAGCCTGGTGAAGTTGGGCATTGCAATATCATAGTACACCACATACTGTACCTAACGAATGGGTTAGATGAGCTGGTGAGTCAAAGAAATGAGAGCTCTGGTCAAGCCTGCTGAGGAAGGTGAGAGTTCCCAGAAGACAGGTGTGTGAGCAGGGCCTTGAAGAGTGAATAGGAGTCCATCAGGCTGACCAGGGGGAAGAGCATTTCAGGAGGGGAAGAACATGCTCAGAGGCATGCGTGGTGCCTCTTGCCTGTAATCCCAGCACTTTGGGGGACTGAAGCAGGAGAATCACTGGAGACCAGGAGTTTAAGACCAGCCTGGGCAACACAGTGCCCTGTCTCCAGAAAAATATTAAAGGGTTAGCCAGGCATCGTGGCTCACACCTGTAATCCCAGAACTTTGGAAGGCTGAAAAAACAGGATAGCTCGAGCTCAGGAGTTTGAGGTTATAAAAAGCTATGACCATGCCACTGCACTCCAGCCTGGGAAACAGAGCAAGACCCTATCTCTAAAAAGAGAAGGGGAGAGTAAGAGAGAAAGTCACTGTGGGGTAAACAATAAAGCTGGTGAGGTAGGCAGAGTTAGATCACAGGCAGCTTTGTAAGCCACTCTGAACATCTCATACTTATTGAAGGATTTTATTTATTATTATTTTTGAGACAGAGTCTCATTCTGTCACCCTGGGTAGAGTACCAGGGCATCCTAGCTAACAGCAACCTCAAACTGTTGGGCTTAAGTGATCCTCCTGCTTCAGCCTCCTGAGTAGCTGGGACCACAGGGGCCCGCCATGAAGCCCAGCTAGTTTTTTTAATTTTTGGTATAGATGGGGTCTCACTCTTGTTCAGGCTGGTCTCAAACTCCTGAGCCCAAGTAATCCACTGGCTTCAGTGTCCCAGAGTGCTGGGATGACAGGTGTGAACACTGGACTCAGCTACTAAAAGATTTTAATCAGAGCAATTACATGGTCAGTTTTGCAGTTTAGAGAAATTCCTCTGGTGGCAAAGTGGAGGAAGGGTTGGAGATGGTGATATTAGAGGCAGAGAATCAGTGTATGAAGTATTTTTGCTCAAATTCATCCTCTCTATCACTACACACCGCTGACTGCCTCAGCCAGGGTAAGGATTTCAGGAGCAGATGCCTGTCATTCCAGTTAGTTCACTGTAATAAAATCAAGAAACCCCAGGGGAAACAAATTTCTAAATGCTCTATTTTCTTTCCCACCAGACTCTGCAATTCTTGAAACAAGACTGAATTTCATTCATCTCCATACATTCCAGCGTGTAGTGCTGAGTGGATCCCCAGTAAATGTCAGTGAAGGAAAAAAATGGATATTCACACTGCAAATTCCTTTGACAGAACCGTATTTCACCTTACCATCGGGTCATAGTCCTTTAGGAAACTCCAATTCTGAATCCTGGAAAGGAAAAACATGTTAACAGCATGAATTCTTTGGAGACATTTTTGCAAATGACTCTCACTGTGTCAAGTCAAGGCAACCATGTATCATATGGAAGAACTAAGGAGTTTTAAAGTGAACAAATGCCAGTGTCACCTGGCTACAAAACTACCAACATTTCAATGTTTCTTCCTAGAGTGGCAGCTGGGATGCCAGAGCCTGTCCAGGCCGGCTGCCTGAAGAAACCAACGGCTACAATCTGAACTGTGCATTTTCAGGTGGCAGCATTCGGAGCACTCAGGATTTTGTGAAGAAAAATCCATTTCCATATCCTCAAGCCTTTGTAGCCTTCCAGGGTGTGTGACAAAGGAGGGCGGGGGAGGGGGAGGGAGACAGAGTATGACCAAAAGGAGGATGGCATTACCGGCACTAGCAGTTTAAATTGTGTTTCAATCTGTTTTTTAAAAGTCAAGAAATTCTATAAGACAAAATAAAACAATGATCTCTGCCCCATCCTAACAGCCTCAGTGCCCCACAGCCTATAGTCAAATTGTTTCCAACCTTTTAGTTACTTCTTCAGGCCTTCTGCTTCCATGTTTTGAAATAATATGCTCACATTGCTGTTTCTTGGGGGTTTTTATTTGTGTGTTTGTTTAATTTAAACTTATCTATTGACTTCCTAGTTTTAGAGATGATTTAGCAATCTCACTCCCATCTTCCCCCTCGTTCTTCCAAATTGATTATATCTTGGTTAAATTGATACTCACTCATGAACCGAGGAGTACAATATGCTTCCAGTTCCTTTCTTATGTAACTTAGTGTATTTTCTTCCTCTCTCTTTCTCTCTCTTGCTATCTCTCTCTCTCTCCTCTGTCTTTCTTTTTTGACAGAGAGTCTCACTTTGTCACCCTGGCTAGCACATCGTGGCCTCAACAACTTCAAACTCTTGGGCTCAAGCGATCCTCTTGCCTCAGCCTCCCAAGTAGCTGGGACTACAGGTGCCCCCATGACACCTGACTGGCTAGCTTTTCCATTTTTAATAGAGACAGAGTCTTGCTCAGGCTGGTCTCAAATTCCTAAGCTCAAGTGATCCTCCTGCTCAGCCTCCCAGAGTACTAGGAGCCACCACATTGGTGTATTTTCTAGAGCTACTAATTACATTTCCCCCCAGCTTTCTTGGGTTTCTGTGCACTGATCATTGATTCTAAATGCTCCAATAAAATTTAAAGCCCCTCTAGGTATTATTTCTAGTTTTTCTCTAGAAACCTCCCTCAGAAGCCACCTGGCCTCTTGTTCCCACCAGCCTGGCTGTGCCAGAGACCACAGAACTGGTTCCTTCCTTCACCATCATGCTGGGATTTCACTTGGAATTCCATGTCTTCCTTTCTCGTTTGCTCTCCTGTTTCTGTTGAGTGCATCCTCTAGTATTTGTAGATCCATGTATTTCTTTGGTTCGGGAAAATTCTCATACATTTTCTCTTCAAACATTTTATCTCGCCATCGTCTCTTTGGGGAGTTGTATTTATAGGTATGTTGGATCTTCTTGTTCAGTTTTCCGGGTCTTTAATTGGTACAAAGAAAAATGTAAGATGAAAGTCCTGGAAAACTGAACTAGATATATAGGGCTAAATAAAATCTGTTATTAAAGCAAAGTTCAGCAGATTCTTGTTATATTTTTTTTAAGGTGGGTATTAGAAAATTAAAATTCTGTCCATGACTCACATAGTATTTCTGCTGGGCAGCACTGCCTTCAACATCACTCCCAAGGCTTTCCTGGTCTTGCAAAACTTCTTCCTCTCGGTCTTTGTGCCTCTTTCCACCCCGGTTCTCTCCTCTGGCGTCTCTTGGCTGCATCTCTGTAAATGTTGCAAGTTTTGTCCTGTGTTCTCACCTCTTCTGACCCATCGTATTCTTGCGAGGAAAGCTCTTTCATATTGCTGGAGTCAATGCCTACTTTTTTCTTTTTTAAATTGAGAAATAATTCCTGTACCGTAAGATTTAAAGTGTACAATACAGTGACTGTTAGTATATTCATGGAGCTGTGTAACCATCCTCATTATCTGATTCCAGAACATTCTCATCACTCCCCCCCACCCAAATCCCCTGTATCCCTTTAGCAGTCAGTTCCCACTTTACCTTCCCTCGACTCCTAGGAACCCCAAATCTGCTCTCTGTCTGTATAGACCTTCACGGTTGAACCCGACTCTCACATTCAGCTCCTTCCTGCCCATCTCCATTGGCACGTGGTTAGGGCATTTCCAACTCTCCAGAACTCAGCACCTTCATCATTTATCCTCTCCTCCCCATTGATCACCAAGCTGGAGACCTAAGTCACCCTTTGTTCCCTCCTCCCTCTTCCTCCCACACCCTCATGGCCTACAGGTACTTTTGCCATCCTACAGGTTCTCTATTCTGCTTTTCACATGCTGAGGATTGGAATCGGACCCTTTTCCTGCAGCATACACAAAAATCAATTCAAAACCAGAGGAGAAAGCTTCATGCCATTGGTTTTGCCAATGATTTCATGAATATGGCACCCAGAGCAAAAACTGATGAATAGGATTGTATTAAACTAAGAACTTCTACAGAGCAAAAGAAACAACTGGTCATGAGGCAACTTAGAGAATGAGAGAAAATATTTGTAAACCATACATCTGATTAGTGGTAATTGCCAGAATATATAAGAAACTCTTATAACTTCATAGCATAAAACCAATTGAAAAAATGAGTAAAGGAATTGAAGGGCCATTTCCCTAAAGAAGACATATAAATGGCCAGCAAGTATATGAAAAGATGCTCAATGCCACTTATCAGGGAAATACAAATCAAAACTACAATGATCTCCTCACACCTATTGGGATGCTTATTATTATAAAACAAAATAAAACCGAAGACAACCAGTGAGTGCTGGCAAGGGTGTGGGGAAACTGGACCCCTTGCACACTCTTGATGGGAATAGAAAGTGGTGCCGCAGCTGTGGGAAACAGTGTAGAGGTTCCTCAAAAAGTTAAAAAGGGAGCTACCATGTAATTCAGCAATCCCACCTGAGTAATTTGTCCAAAAGAGTTCTATCAGGATCTCACAGAGATTTCCACACTCCCATTTTCAATCTAGCACTATTTCTAATAACCCAAATGTGGAAGCAATGTAAATATCCATCTGCAAATGATTGGCTAAGGAAGATGTATTGTACACATACAATGCAATATCATTCGGCCTTAAGAAGGAAGGGAATTCTGCGATATGCTAAAATATGAATGGACCAGGAGAATATTATGCTAAGTAAAATAAGCCAGACCTGGAGAGGCAAATACTGCATGCTCCCCCTTACATGAGGCACCCAAAGTAGACTCATCATGGAAGCAAAGACGGGAACGTGGTTGACAGGGGCTGGGGAAACGGGGAAACAATTGCTACTCAACATGTTTGAAGTTTCTGTTCAGCAAGACGAATGAGCTCCAGAGGTTTTCATATGTAAACTCGACCATGTCATGCTCGTGCTTAAACCCTCGGTGCTCCTCTGAATTTTACGAGAGCTTCAGTGGCTCTCCCCGTGCTGGCCAGCTGTGTCTCAGCCACACGGCCGCTCTGTGTTTTGTTTTTTAAGTGCATCAAATTCTTTCTTGACCCCCTTTTATTTTTCAGGTCTCAGCTTAAATGTCACTTCTTCGAAGGGGCCTTCTGAGAGAGGGCCCACTCTCCTCAGATTGTTCCCGTCGTAACACTTGGTGCACTTTGCACTTACTTCTCTGCGTGCTTTTTGGCCTCCCCGTCCTGAGAATGAAGGCTCCATGGAGACATGGCCAGGTCTGTCTTGTCCCCCATTGTAGCCTTACCGAGTGGCTTGTGGGGTTTTTTTCAAAATTTTTAATTAAGGACATTTAATTTTTGAACACATATATAGAGTGATACTTTGGTAAAAGCACACAGTGTGTAATGATCAAATCAGAGTAATTGGGGTGTCCATCCTGGGTAGTTTTTTTTTTTTTTTTTTTTTTTGCAGTTTTTGGCCAGGACTGGGTTTGAACCCGCCACCTCGGACATATGGGGCCGGTGCCCTACTTCTTTGAGCCACAGGCGCCGCCCATCCTGGGTAGTTTTTGACTGAGTGACTGCACAAGGGAGCATCCTTCCCCACGGACAGACAGCCAGCATCACTCACCCACACTGGGCAACAGCTTCCCTCCAGGTGGACAAGCCCCAGGAGTAGGGACTGCTCCAAACTGAGAGGGGCTCCCCTCCCTGACAGCTGGAATGAGCCAGGTGGGCTGCTGTGCGGCCCCACCCCCCTGTTCCTCCCACATGCTCTCCATCTCTTGGCCTGGATCATTTCCCCACCATCTCTCTTTCTCCATAAACTTCCTAGACCTGCAGTCAGGCTGAGGGGGGCGTGGAGAGGGGGCAGGGACCCGGGAGGTCTGGCCCAGAACTGAGCCCCCAGGGCAGCAGGGCAGTGACTCACCAGCGCTGCAGGCCCCGCCGCTCGGCCTCCAGGAGCTCCTTCCACAGCTGGTCCTGCTGCGTTTCCTCAGCCCCCTGTGCCACCCACTGCGCCTTGTTTGCCTTTGGGGCCCGGGGTGCCGGGCAGCCACCAGCAAGACTCCTGCCCACCACAGGGCCACCTCGGGGAGCTGCAGACGCTGAAGCTGGTGGCCTGGTGGGGGGCAGTTGGTACCCAGCTGATGTGGTTCTCTGGAGCTCAGGGGTGGGGCGGCTCCCCATGGGTGCCAGGGTGTGTGTGTGTGGCAGAGAGGGGGCACCGGAGAGCTTGACCTCCGGGGACACCTCCTCCTTCTGAAACCCTGGCGAGCCTGGGCAGTGGTCCTCTTCACCGTCTCCCTGAGCCCAGCTCAGAGTGGCCGATGGTCGTCGGGCCCTGCAGGCTGAGCAGAGCATCTGAGGACAGCTGTGTTTTGAACTCTGATGATGTTGACAGTTGTCCTGGGAACAACTTCTAAGTGTGCCCGGCAGGCGTGCCTGTGTGTGTGTGTGTGTGTGTGTGTGTGTATGTGTGTGTGAGAGAGAGAGAGACTTCTGAGCCCTGAGGGTGGGGGCAGAGAGCTCCTCCAGCCCAGGCAGGAGCCCTCCACACAGTGTGCGGGAGGAGAGAGCGCCAACTCCAGACCCCAGATCAGGCCCAGCCCCCACCAGCGCCCTGGACCTGGGCCAGCCTCTGCTCGGTCAAGCACGCGTTCTGCCCCCTCCTGGACGCTGTGAGCACCATGTGAGGTGGCGCACGGGAGGGTGCCCCGTGACCGTCAGATATTAGTGCGAGCCTTCTTGCTTTCCTTCTGGAAGGATAGCAGGGGTCGTACGCAGGCTCCGGGAGAGACAGATCAGCGAACAGGCATCGTCCCTGCGCGTTCTCCCTAAGCCAGCGAGTAGACGGAGCGCGGCTCTCCCGGGCCGGCTGGGCTGACCTCGGACAGGCTCTGCTCCCACCACGTCTACCTCCCGCGCTCTCTGCTTCCAGTGTCCGGGCTCGCTGCTATCCCCCGTGCATGTGGCCAGATGCACAGTCCCTTCCGTGCAGCTCTCCTGTGGGCTGACTCAGCTGGGCGTGGTGCTCGCTGCCTTTGTCCAGCTGGGAAGGAGGCGCAGGACCCACTCCGCACAGTCGGGCGGTGCTAACGAGATGCTCACAGGCACGGGCACCAGCTCAGCCGAGGAACCACTGGCTTGCACTGTGGCACCTGTGTGCCTCAACTGCGTCTGCTTTAGGGAAAGAAGCAGCAACAACCTGGGACTTCACGGGTGACAAGGATTTGCCAGGTGGTAAAATGGGGAGACTGAAAAAACTTGGATGTAAGAGAGAGCCTGGTGTTTGGGAGAGAGACAAGGACTGGGGCACAAAGGCACATGTGGCCAGGCCCTGGGGGTGTTTTGGACTTTGTCCTGCACACAGTGGGGAGACGTGGATGAGTGTAAGCCCCAAGGGAGCTACAGGACACAAAAGCATCAGAAAAGCGACACTGGGCTTGGGCAGGGGCCTGGTGTGGAGGAGACCAGGCCGACAGCCAGGCCAGCAAGAGCAGCCAGCTTTGTCTTTGGCACTTGCCCAAAGGGAAGTGGCTGGGTGGTGCGATCTTCTGGGACAAGCCGGTCTAAAATCAAACCTGTGGACTTGGGCCCACTGTTCCTCCTCCTGTAGGGGATGCCACAGGCAGGCATCTAGTGACTTTTACATTTCCCTGATAAATGGGAATGCGGATGGGAAGAGCAGCTGGGATGGCCACTGTGCACTAGAGCCTGGGACAGGCTTTTGGGGGTGACACTCTCTCAGAGGTGTCTGTATCCCCATGAAGCCCAAGGAGTAGCAACTCTAACTTCCTTGAATGGCCAGAAGGGTCCATAAGTGTGTTTAGAGAGGACAGCGCCTGCCACCCTGACAGAGGCAGTGCATCCTTGAGGTCCTAAGAGGCCATTGCAGGACCCATGCAGGCTGTGGCACCCAGAAGCTTGGAGTGGGTTGTGCCCCAGTCCCTGGCCACAGGCTCCAGAGAACAAGATACATTGTCTGGTAAGGGCGTCTGTGATTGGGCCCTAGTGACTGACCCAATTCCTGATGTAGATGCTGAATAATTCCGTGGAGGTGGGCTTTTATAAATTAAGATTTAATTTAAAACTCATTTTAGACTGATGGCTGATAGAGGGATGGACTGATACATGACAAAGCAAATATAATAAAATACCAATATAGAATCTACGTCAACGGTTCTCAACCTTCCTAACGCCGCAACCCTTTAATACAGTCCAAAGGGGCCGTAACCCACAGGATGAGAACCGCTGATTTAGGTGATGGGTGTATGGGCGCTTGTGCTAACATTCTTTCAACTTCTCTACATGTTTGAAAATTTCTAAAACAAAATGTTGGATGAAAAAAGATCTCACCTGCTAATCCAGGCCAGTCACTGCCAGTCTCTTTTCCTGGTCACTGTGCCTGGAAATGCATCTAAATTCACTTTGGGGTGTTTCCCGCGGGACAAGTGTGGGCAGGGCCAGCTCTCAGTCCCGCCCACTTCCTGTAGCTCACCCCTCACCCCCATCCTCTTCCTGAGTTGGCTGTGGAGCTTAGAGCTTTGGAGCTGGAGTGCAGTCCAGGGAAGGAGGGGAAATATTTGTCAGACTATTTTAACCACTCTTTTCACATCTAGACCTCCACTTTCTGGAAAAAATTTTGGCTAATTACCATGTCCCTGTTTCTTACATGCACACACCGTGGAGGCATTAGACCAGGTGGTGACAGTCAAAGAAAGGACCACATTCACTCCTGGTCAGCTGCTCCTACCGAGTCCCCAGAAAGTGTCCTAGTTCACTAGAACAGCAACATTAAAGAAAAAGCAATTTATCAATGGGAAATCTACCCCCACCTTCTTCCTAAAACCAAACATTTTTAAATAGTCACTTTGGACCTTCCCGCTGCTCCCCGTTACTGTCCATGTACCTACCACATATTGTCTCAGCTTAAGAAGTTTTTTTCTTAAACATCAGAAACATCTCCTGTTTCTCTCTTTTTTTTTTTTTTTTTAGAGACAGAGTCTCACTTTGTCGCCCTCGGCAGAGTGCTGTGGTGTCACAGCTCACAGCAACCTCCAACTCCTGGGCTTAGGCGATTCTCTTGCCTCAGCCTCTCGAGTAGCCGGGACTACAGCCGCCCACTACAATGCCCAGCAATTTTTTTGTGGCAGTTCAAACCCACCACCCTTGGTATATGGGGCCAGCACCCTGCCCACTGAGCCACAAGTGCCACTCTTTCCTGTTTCTCTTTATAAATGATAGAGTCACACGTAGGGTCGACTCACCCTTCCAACGGATGTCCCACCTAGGAAAGGTGAATGGGCCAATCCCCACCCTTCTGACCTTTAAAGCCCCATTCACCTTAACCCACGGGCTGACTTCCTTCTCAAGCTCAGCTCACCCGCACCTGGGTAGAAATAAAGGCTGATGTTGCCCACACAGAACCTGTATTCCGTTTCCTTTCATGCACATTTCAGAATAATCTTTTATTTTTGGTCTTTGACCTCTGAAAAGTCTTTTATACTTTTCGTTTAATCAGTTTGTTAGACTTGATGTGTCATAATTTACTTAAACAGTTTCCTATTTTTGGGCATTTAGGGTTCTTCCCCCCCCCCACCCCCAGGTTTTCATTAGCTGTGATGAATATCTTCCTGACTCTCTTTCCTTCTGTTGAATTGTGTCAGGACACATTCCCCAAATGGCATTACAGAATGAGGAAATGGGTATTTGAATGACTTTTATTATATAGAGAGTGCTGCTGAATGCCCATGTATGTATTCCCAGCAGTGTGTAAGTGTCAGCTTCACTGATGTTTTGTGGGAATGGCAGCTGTGTGGCCTGTTGGTGTCTGAGACCACCCAGGGTTGATGACTGGCTGAAGGACCTGCGGGACTCAACATCCGGAGACACTCAAGGCCATGATTTATTATTGCAAAAGGAAACAGAGTTAAACCAAAGGGAAAAGACATGGGGTAGAGTCTGCAGGAAATGGGTTTGAGTTTCCCCGGGTCCTCTGCAGATGAAGCCACACGGGATTCACTCAATTCCCCCAGCAGTGTGTTGGAGCACTACTCACGGAACATCACCGAGGCAGCTCCCTAGAGACTCAGCACCTGGGGTTTCTACTGGGGGCTGGACACAGAGGCATCCTTTGCATATGATTCAATAATCAGCAATCTCCGAAGGAAAACGGGTAAAAATCCCACTGTTTGTACAGTTTAGGCACAGTGAGCTTCTTATCAAGGAATGCTTAGAATTGTGCCCAAATCCAAGTCCCCAGATGCTGGTGAAGGGACAACCTTGCAAGCAGGCCTTGCTAAGGACAGCATTGCTCTAACAAGCATTTCTTTCATTTTCTTTTGAAGGCAAACCATAACTATATAAAATGGTGAAATGGGGCCACCTGAAAGTTCCTTTACTCACAAGGCTGAAGTTGATGCCTGCTGTCGACTGTGATCATTGCTGTGCCTGTCGGCCAGCCAGGGCCTCTCTCTCTGTCTTGGGCTTCCCTCAACAGGGTGGCTCAGTTTCAAGAATGAGCATCTGAGAAAGAGCGAGATAGGCCAAAGCTTCGTCACCTGTTCTAACCATAAAGTACCCTGTGCTGTTTCCACTATATTCTATTTATCAGAAACAAGTACCAGCATTGGCCCATTTTCAAGAGGAGAATGAATCCATCTTTGATGGGAGAAACATCAAATAACATGTAAATGTGCTTTAACATCACAAACATACGATATTAGCTTTGCCATTTTTAGGCATTTATTCTGCAAAAAACCTTGTACTAATGTGCAAAGCTATTTGAGGATATTTTCTGCAGTGTTATTCTTTTTTTAAAAAGCAGCAGCCTAAATGTTTATCAGTAGGAGACTGGTTAAATCACTTGTGGTGCCCTTACATTATCTATTGTTACTGAGCTCAAGATGAGCTCGGCTTAGGTCTGGTTACTCACTGCACAGAAAGCCAATTACTGAGACAATGAGTATTGCCAGGGAGAAAGGATTCTATGGTGACTGATGAGTGACATCAGCTCAGAGTTGGGAGTTAGGTCTCAAATCCTTCTCCCTGACTAAGGGCAATGGCTCTTATGGCAGGTTGTGGAATGCAGGTCAAGTGGAGTTTGCAGTCATGGGGTCTGCAGGTGTCTAATTCAGGAATCAAGTGTCAGTGATAGATGGTGACTTGCTAGGGAGATTACAGAGATCTTCTCATTAGCTTGATTGCTCTCAGAGTCTGAGATACGGGGACAGAACAAAACATAACTGAGGGTGGGGACATTTTGCAAGGCTAATTACAGTATTGCTTGCAAACATGTTGTATATATAATGTTAAGTAAAACAAACAAAAACAGTAGCAAAACAAGTTATAAAGCAGTATATGTGGTGTGATTCTGTTTTTGTTTTGTATTATACTTGTGTGTTGAATTTGGCACAAGTCTGAATGAATATGCGTCTACCTGTATCTAGTGGATGTCTTTAGGAAGCAGAATTTTGAGAGTTATCACTTTCCACTCTATTTTTTCATGGTATTTGGATATTTTACAATAACATATATTATTTAATAATTCAAAAATATGTTCTGCATGTAAATGGTTTTCCTTTTTAATGTAACAATTTACCCAGGTTAAAAAATGTTTATAAAGTTCTATTTTTGTTTACTTTTCTCATCTAGCTTTCCTGATTCCTCATATTATACATTGGTTATAATGTTTTTTTCTTTTTAATAATTCTCTTTGTGAGTTAAAAGTGATCTCCTTTAAGAAAATGGTCTTGGCTTGGCGCCTTTGGCTCAAGAAGCTAAGGCACCAGCCACATACACCTGAGTTGGCAGGTTCGAATCTAGCCTGGGCCCCCCAAACGACAATGACGGCTGCAACCAAAAAATAGCTGAGCGTTGTGGCAGGTGCCTGTAGTCCCAGCTACTTGGGAGGTGGAGGCAGGAGAATTGCTTGAGCCCATGAGTTGGAGGTTGCTGTGAGATGTGATGCCACAGCACTCTACCCAGGAGGCTGTCTCAAAAAAAAAAAAAAAAAGACACAAAGAAAATGGTCTTGTTAACTTCTAAGAAATGAAAAAAAAATTCTAAGAAATAGTCTTGGGGTAGTGGAGAGAGCACTGTATTAGCAGTCCAGAGAAGTATGCTCTAGTCTAGGCTCTGATCCCCCTGGGCCCTTTGGTAAGGATTATTCAATAGAGGACATAGTGAAGCTATTAAAATCTCTCTATGATTATGCTTTAGTTCAGTGGTTCTCAACCTTCCTAATGCCACGACCCTTTAATACAGTTCCTGGGGGTTGCGACCCACAAGTTGAGAGCCACCGCTTTTGTTCCCTAGGAGTGCCACAACAACATAGCACAAACCAGATAAGCTAAACAATAGAAATTCACCATTTCACAGTTCTGGAGATCAGAAGGCCAAGATCAAGGTGAAGGTGGGGTTTGTTCCTCCTGAGGCTGTCAGAGAATCTACTTCAGGCCTCTCCTCTGCTTCTGGTGGTAGCCTTGACCTTCCTTGGTGTGTGGAAGCATCACCCCAATATCTGCCTTAATCTTCACACTGTGTTCTTCCTGTGTGTGTGTTCAGATTTCCCCCTTTTTACGTGAGGATACATTCATATTGGACCAGAGCCCACTCTATACCAGTGTGACCTCACCTCACCCCATCTGCAATGAGTCTTTCCAAATAAGGCCACATTCTGAGATACTGGGAATTAGGTTTTGGGGGGAACACAATTCAACCCATGATAGGTTGTATGGATTCAAACTTCTTCTAGATGAAACCCTCTTATATTCAGCCCTTATTGTACAACCAAGCATTTTGTGTGTTACCTTCGGTCCTTACCTCATCTGGTGAACAGTATTAGCTCCATTTTATGGATGAGAAAACAAAGGCTTTAAGAGGTTGAGTGATTTGTCTGAGGACACAAGTAATGAGTGAAAAGTCTTGCAATAGGTCAGTGCCTGTGGCTCAAAGGAGTAGGGGGCTGGCCCCATATGCAGAGATGGCGGGTTCAAACCCAGCCCCCGCCAAAAACTGCAAAAAAAAGAAAGAAAGAAAGAAAGAAAAGTCTGGCAATAATCCACTCACACCTGACTTCTAAAGCCTGTGCCTGACTTCTAAATCCTATACCTGACTTCTAACGCCTACACCTGACTTCTAAAGCCTACACCTGACTTCTAAAGTCTGCACCTTATTTGAGCGGCAGAGCTGGGGTTTGGCTGAGAAGCACTTGACTACTAATTTTTTTCCTAGGAACTTCCTTGATCATTTTCAGCAATTAGACACGTGACATTTTCAATCCATTCTAGACTCTGGGAGATGATTTAAGAATTCCGATATTTGATTACATATAAAATAGCATTTTTTAAATCGTGCTTAAGGTTTGAAAGTGTATTCACTTGCATTTCTCATTGAAGTATGGAGTCAGCCCTGCGAGGTGGGGCCGGATCGTGTGCAGCTTCAGGGGAAAAGAGCCGTGTGCTCCCAGGACCAGGCTCTCGTCTGACTGCAGTTCCTGGTGGCCTCCTTAGTCATTATTGACCGAGGAAAAGCATCCCACATACAGTTTTACTTTGGCTATCAGAAACTTAAACTCCATGGTTGATATCCTGAAGACGCTAGATTCCTGGGAGCTGGAGACATTTTAAGCATCGGTAAAAGCTATTTGGGGCACAGTCTTGTTTTCTTCACTCTGCAACTTCCCACTGACGGGCAGCTGGATGCGTTTCTGGAGGAGGCGTTTCTCGGGTAAGCGTTTCTGCAGCCGGCCGGGCCGCGACTCCCTCCAGCGGCGGCAGGGGGCAGCCTGTGGCCGCGCAGCCTCCGCCCGGCCCGCGTCACCGCGGGCTGCGTCCCCGACGCCGAGGGAAGCCAGGCCCCTCGGGGCTGAGGTTCTGTGGCTATTTCTGATCAAAACCAGGGAACGAGTGCGCGTGCAGAGGCGATGTCCCTGAAGGAACCCAGTCGTGGGTCCGGGGACACGCTCCACGTGGAGCCCTGTGAACAGGGTGGGTTTCCAACCCCGACAGCAGGGCAGGGGCATCAGCCAGTGGGGGTGGGGGCCGGGCTGCACGGGTGCGCGCCGCCGTGGTGGAGGGACATCAGTATGTCACCAGTGAGCCGGCGGCCGGCCTCCGCAGGTGGCGTCAGAGCCCTTCTGGCTCGACCTCAAGTGACCCAAGTGAGTTCTACTTAGGCGTCTGTGCGCTTTTGCCAACAAGTCCAGGGGACGTAATATACTGTAATAACAGATCGGGCCACCATGACTTTAGCCTTCTAAGCCCCCACCTGAGCTCCAGGACTCACCCACACCCCGCTCACCCGTGCAGGTGGGAGCCCCAGAGCCCCAGGCGGCGTTGGTCCGGTCGGTCAGGCCTCACCCTGGACCAGGCTCTGCCTGGCGCAACTCAGCAGCCTGCTCACCATTCCAGCCAGCTGGCCTTGGCGGTGGTCTCTGACCCCGGCGTTGCCTCCCTCTGGGCCAGGCCCACCTGGCTCTGGAGGAGTTGGGGGCAGCCCTCCGGATCAGCCTCTGGCTTTCCGCAGGGGTGGCAGGTGGTGGCAGGTAGGGTGGACAGGGGTGGGTTGAGGGGGATCCTGTGGAGGAGGAATGGGGCGTTGATCTCCAAGGCTGTAGCCACAGGAAGGGGGTGGTTCAGGTGGACGCACTTGCCCCAGAGGTCAGCCCCACCCTTCTGCTTCCGTTTGCAGTTTCTAAGGAGCCCCTTGCCTGTGTGGTGCTGTCTCCCATCAGGGACCCCCTTCCTGGCTCCAGGTCACTCAGCCCTGAGACCCCTTTTGTGCTGCCCTCTCCTGTTGGGAAGGAGCTATCCCTGACCTTGGCCCTCAGGTGAGGCTGCAACGGGCAGAATGAGGACGCTTACCTGAGACAGGTGTTTCCAGTCAGCAGAGACTGAGAGAAGGGGGACGTGGCACCTGGCTCCATCTGGCTCCGAGATCCAGGTTTGTGGCAGGGTCCGTGTCTGTGGCTCCTCCTGGTCCTATGATGGGAGAAATCTGGTAAGATGTAAAGAATTTATAGGTCAAAACTGGAGTAAGACCAGTCCGGTCATCTAGCGATGGTTGAGGAGCGATCTGATCCCCCCAACCATGTGGGATGGAGTCGGGAGGAACCTCCAGACCAGGACAGGGGAGGGAGCAGGTCCTATAGTTCCTTCTCCATGCCATATGCTGGGTACTGTCACAGAGCCACAGCCACCAAGACTATCAGATGTTGGGTGGCCTAAGCAGGACTGGAGGGAGCTGCTTCCTACTGGTTTTGTAACCTGTGGAATTTTAAATGTGTTCATTTTACATTCATATAGTGATCAACCTTAAAATATACATTTTAAAACAATTCTTGCTCTATGCAAAGCACCTGACACTTTTGGTATAGTTTTGTTATCTGTGAAAGTGGAGAAGGGCTGGACTAATTGCGTCTCAGGGACTTTCTACCCTTGATATGTTACAACTCCAGCTCCAAGGCTGTGGAAAGCGGGTGCACAGACAGGGGGCCCAGGTGGGGAGAGATGGGTTCTGAGCTGGGCAGGGCTCACTGCTGACTTTCCCCACTGGCCTCTCAGCGCTGGGGCAGGTGCCTGCTGAGCTTTTTGACTTTGCAGGTGGTTCTGTGATAGCAGAACTGCAGGGACAGAAGTACCACAGATTGGCGGCCACTGGACGTGGGTCGTAAGTTAGGAACCCCCTCATGCTTCCTTGTGTTCTCCTCCGGCTATCCCTGAGCCTTCCAAGGAGCCTGAGAAGTTGTCGCTAACGTACAGCAAGATTCTGGCAGTGCGTATGCTGTAATTCTGTCACACAAAAAGGTTTCTTGTAACATTCTAGTCGGGAACGCAGACAGCTGTCAGGAGCTCTAATGCGGAATCGCCAGAGGAAGGCGGAGTGACAGGGGGCCTGCAGGAGTTTCTGACAGGAAACCTCCTGTTGCTCTCCAGGGAGGAAAGCTGCTTGGCACAGGTGTGTGGTGGGGATGTTGATGCAATGGGAGGCATCAGAGCAGCTGCAGAAAGCCACAAGGTTCTTGCAGGACTAGCCTAGGAGCTGTTTCCCCGGCACCTTTGCTCTCTCACGATGCTCTCGAGCCATTCTCAGAAGGCCCTCATTCTGGGGGTGCGTGTTCTGGGAGGCATGAGTGTGGCTGTGTCTCTCCATCACTGCCTGGTCCCCATCCTTTATCCTTTGGTGTCCACGCACCTTACCTCTGTCCCAAGGCCCCAGTGCTTGTGCCACCAGCTCCTCTGCTGGCATCATGAGCCACTCGACATTGTGCACCTGCATCCCCCCCGTTCCTGGCTACATGGAACCCCTATCACTCCTGGGATGTGCAAAGGTGGCTGCAGGGCCATCTTCCCGGTGCCACCAACTCCTCGCCTTCTCTGAGGATTCTTCCAGGTCTCACTCCTCTGGGCTCCCATGGCCACCTGCGGCTTCTCTCACACCTGTCATCCCATGAGTTAGGCATTTGCTTGTCTGTCTTTCTCCCTGTCCCATTGGAGCTACTCAAGGTCAGTGGGCTGTGACCTTGGACTCTTGTGTGTCCTTAGCACCTTGTATGAGCTGGCATAGAGGTCTGATAAATGTTTCTCAGAGGAAGACATGAATTGATAATGGAGCTTGGGGCTGTGGCTCACACCTATAATCCTAGCAGTTTGGAAGGCCAAGGCAGGCAGATTCCTTGAGCTCAGGAGTTAGAGACCAGCCTGAGCAAGAGTGAGACCTTGTCCCTGCTAAAAATAGAAAACTAGTTGGGCGTGGTGGGCACCTGTAATCCCAGCTATTCAGGAGGCTGAAACAGGAGGATCTCTTGAGCCTGGGAGTTTGAAGTTGCTGTGAGCTATGAATCCTAAAAGTTGGCCAGGCCCAGGTTAACAGACTAGGGGGGTCACCACACAGGGATGGGGTATAGCTGCTGGGGGAGGTTTCTTAGTCTGTTCATAAACTGAATCTTGGGTCACTGCCCAGGGGTAGTTTCTAACATGCTCCTCTGCCACTCTCTTGGGGGTCTTGTCTGGTGTGTTTGTTAGATTTCAGCATGGGCCTGTGTCCCCTGATGGGGTGAGTCCTTGATGCAGATCGGTTTCCCTGGAAGCTCACCTAAGAAGTGTTTAAGAAGTTTATGGGGAGGTATTCTTGGGCTCAGGGTCTGTGGGAGGAGAGAAGGAAGTCTAGTTGGCCACAGGGAGCAGCTGGGCATCACGGTTGACAGCTGAGGGCCCAGCAGTCCCCAGAGAGCTCTGGAGGCAGCCAGGCCAAGCCCTGTCCCCGAGCCAGCCACCATCAGGTTCAGGCTTTCCTGGGAAGGGAGCATGTTCAGGTCCCAAGCCCGGTGTTTGTGATGTAGAACCCAGCATCCCATCCCATCTCTGCGTCTCTGGTAAGCGCGTCATGAGCAGTATACCCTACATTGGCTGGGAAAGGCATGTTGTGGGACATCATACAGCTGTTAGTGTCTGAGCAAAACTACCTCGTTCAAACCCATTAGTGCAAAGCAGTTTTATTCCTGGTTCCTTTAAATTCAGAAGATTAAATCCAGGAATCAGATTGTTTACGCTGGAAGGGATTTTAGAAGTGTTCCCTGAATTGAAAAGCAGGTCATTGTAGGGCCTGAGGTGGGGTCAGGATCCGCTGAACTCCAAATCCCATCAAGGGGAGGCAAACATAGGCAGCGGGCATACGGTGGCCCTGACCCTGGACAGCTCTCCATGCTGCAGCCAAACCTGGGGTCCAGCCAGGGAGCCAGGCCTGTGAGTGCTGAGGGGTGAGCCCCTCCCCTCCCCATCCTGATCTTCTCTGAGTATGGATGGGGCAGCAGCAGGTGGGAAGGAGTGGCTGGTCTGCCCCTGCTGGGCCCTGGCTGCCCGGTGGCTGTGGGCAGAGGTCTGTGGCTGTTGTAACCTGAGCTGAGCTAACATTACAGCTGCCCTTGCAGGTACCCTGAGATCTGGCTTGGACTTTGTCCGCTTCTTGGTTATAGTTCCATTAATTGTGCCTATGGCTTTAGGGTCACTTTATCCCCAGAAAATGACTTTCTATGACAAGTCCCCAGTCCCCTCTCAGCTAATGCCTGCCCCCCATACATCTGGGGCTCCCTCTCTGCCTCATAGGGGCTGCACATTCCAGGGGCTCTTTGGGCTTTTTCTGAGAGGGCCCTGGCTCAGATGAGGTTAGGAGCTCAGGATAGGGACCTGGGGCAAGAGTCCCCAAGAGGAATTAGGGCCAGGCCCTGGCTGTGTCCCCCATGCTGCTCCCCAGGGGTGGGGGGAAGTGCCAGGCCCTGCCGCTGCCTCTTCCCTCCCTCCCAGCGGAGGGCTCCCAGCTTCCCTTCCCCTGGCTGGGACTTCCCCTACTGTATCTACTTCTTTCTCCTTCTAGAAGCAGACTCTTCCCTCACCCCTGCCTCAAGGCCCAGACAGCTGTGGGGGACAGGAGTTAAGGAGCACAGTGAGCACCCTCTCCCGACTCACATCCCCACACTGGATGGCCCTGGGACAGGGCCCTGGTGTCTCAACTGTTCCCTTAGTGCAGGGTCAGAAAGAACCTGCTCAGTGTTCAGCCAGGAAGGATGAACATGGCTGGAAGGAGTGGCTGTCCTCAGGTGTGAGGGGTGGCACGGAGTGGCTGTCCTCAGGTGTGTGGGTGACCTGTGTGCCCCAGAGTCTGCATGCACTGGTGTTTTCAGACAAACATCAAATGAAAACACAATGTAAGTGTTCCCCTAGAGAACTCCAGATGCCCTAATAGGGTATCTCTGGACCCTACTGGAACTGTGGGAAACACTGTCCGAGAGACCTCAAATGACATTAATTTCATGGGATGCTGTTATTTTGATAAAGTTATTTTGCTGTTATTTTGATTTTGAAGTAGAGGATTTGATTGTAAAACGTGGCACTCTCAAATGAAGATCACATTTGGGAACCAATCCAAAACTCTTCTTGCAGTAGGAAGTGTCACTTCTCACGTCGCACTTTGAAGCCAAGGCCAAAGAAGCAGCCTTTGGGAGAGGACTGCGAGTGTGTCTGAAGCTCCTGCAGGGAGACTGGTGGCTGACATCCGGCCACCTTCCCTGGACTGCTCGTCACTCATGTTCCTGGAAGACGGGGATGGGGCCATCAGTCCAGGGCCCACTGGCCACAGGGCAGCTGCCCTGAGTAGGGCAGTGTTGCTCTCCAGCAGAAAGAGGTGCTAATGAGGCCCCTTGGCTTTAGGACTTTGTGCTAGAGTGGGCAGTTCATCCCGCAGAACGGACAGGTGCAAGAATATGAGCAGTGCTGGGCTTCTCTAGGCTGAGAGAATTTCTCCTAGGTTTCAGGGAGAGCCTTTCTGGATTTTTCCTGGAGTCCCTACTGTGTGCCACTGAGCAGGTAGGTGGAGTGAAAAGGGGGACAAACTATAAGAGTGGGGGCATGGGGCACGGGGCTGACGAGGGAGCCACCGTCCTGCCATCACCAGGCAGGGGATGGTGGATACATGTGAGGAAGAAACAAGACAGTTTAGTGAGGCCCGTGTCCCCTGAAGCAGCAAAAAGGACCACACCAGACCCACTGCTGACTTGTAATGGCTTCAAGTGAACTTAACAACCAACTGGCTGGATAGAAAAGAATGGGTGGGGCCATGGATAAATCCTGAGGACCGCAGTCTGTTGAGTGCCCTGATAGTTCATTCTTTACACATGTCGCCCTACTCGGTTCCCCCAGCAGCCATGTGTGGTGAGCACTGTTACATCCCATTGCCCAGGTGGGCAAACCCAGGTTGTGGGAAGTTCAGGGATCATGCAGCTGGACTCTAGATAAGGGGTACAGGGTTTGGCCTCTGCTTCCGTAGCAGCGACGTTTCACCAGTAAAAGATGTGCTGTTGGAAATGAAAACCCAGACGTGGGGCTGACAGCTGCTTTTCACTAATTAATTCATTTATTCACCTACTTCATTCATTTGACAAATATTCGTTGAGTACCTGCTATTTGCCCAACTAGGAAGACGGATAAAGGTTCCCAAAGGCGATACCAGGAGGCCCTCAGATACGGAATGGCTTCTCTGGGGTCAGCAGTGAGTAGCAGCCGTTCTCAACCTGTGGGTCGCGGCCCCTTTGTAACAATGAAAATACATCCTGCATATCAGATATTTACATTACAGTTCATAACAGTAGCTATATTACAGTTACGAAGTAGCAACGAAAATAATTTTATGGCTGGGGGTCACCACAACATGAGGAACTGTATTAAAGGTCGCGGCCTTAGGAAGGTTGAGAACCACTGGCGTAAGGGAGGTGCCCTTTGCTTCCGTGGAAGAGGCCCCTTCTTTCAGGGGACCTAGACCGGCAGGCCACAGTCCCTGGCCACAGTTGGCCTGGCCACTCAAGTTAAATGTAACATGATGACATAAAAATAGAAATGGATAACACCCAGCTTCCTTAACCACCTGCTCTAATCTGCAGCCCCAGAACACATTGTAATAATTTGTCACCCATTTCTAAGGTAGAGCGCACTAACTCTTAATTACAAGCCAAGGCTAGGGATGAGCAAATAAATATGCATGTCAGTCTGAATGCTATAATTAGAACTAGCATTTGGCTCAAGGAAAGCAGAGATGTTTTAATTCCAGGCCCCGCGTGAATGTTAAGTTGCTGCTTAGGGAACAATCTGTGTGTGTTAACACGTTAGGGTCTGAGGACTGAGGGAACATCTTGAGAAGATATTTGTTTGTAAGTGGGGCTGGGGTGTACTCTGGATGTTGCTAGAAGTTTTTCTGTGTTTATCTCCCAGAGCCAAGTTAACATGATAATTAGTATTTTTCAGACATTTCCGACAGCTACTCAGATAATGATTTTGCATAAAATTTCTACAATTATGTAACAGATTGGCATCATTCACTGGTACCAATGGGATAGATTCTGATCCGATGGACACACAATCTATTTGTTTAATACATAATTAGGATATATGTGTCTGTTATTTCAGTTGAAACCAACAAGTGTGCTTTTCTCACTAAAACACTACAGCCTTCTTTTCCTTTCTCTTTCTTTCTTTTTTTTTTTTTTTTTTGAGAGAATCTCACTCTGTCACCCTGAGTAGAATGCCATGGTGTCATATCTCACAGCAACCTCAAATTCTTGAGTTCAAGAGATCCTCTTGCTCCAGCCTTCCAAGTAGCTGGGACTACAGGCATGTATGACCATGCCCGGCTAGTTTTTATATTTTTAGTAGAGACGGAGTCCCACTCTTGCTCAGGCTGGTCTGGAACTCCTGAGCTCAGGTGATTCACCCATGTTGGCTTCCCAGAGTGCTGGGATTACAGGCGTGACCCCCTGCAGCCGGCCTGCAGTCTGTTTTCTGACCACCAAGCTGATATTTAGAAGCATGATTTCTTCAGGCTCCCCACACTCAACCTCCTCCATCCTGGGCAAGCGCTGGGTGTAATAATTCACAAGCAGAAACCTACTCCCCCTAGCAGTGCTGTTAGCTGGCAGGGTTTTAGGTGTCATACCTCTTTGGTTATTGAATTAGAGAAATTGTCATTACTCAGTGAGGAGGACACTGCAATTCCACATTCTTGAGCCCAGGCGGAAGATGGGCACCCCCTTCTCCTATCGTGAACCCAGTAGAAGGAGGGAGAGGAATCCCGGGGAACCTGATGCACCATGCACTTTGGAAATTTCCGAGAATGCCAGCCCCCGTGCCCATTTGAAAGTGCCTTCCGAGAGACCACACCGTGGGGGCCTCAGCCAGGCCTTCAGTCCCCAGCATCACGGAGTGCTTGGTGATGATAGTGACAACTTTGAGCACTAGCCATGTGCCGAGCCTTGCGCTAAGCTTGCAAACCTCTAGAATGAGTGATGAGGAAGGGCAGTGTTCTCAGATGTTAAGGGCACTGGAGCGACCCAGAGGGCCTCTTCAAACACACATTACGAGGCCCCACCCCAGATGGGGCTGCCAGTCTTAGCAAATAAAAATATAAACAGGCTTAATTTGGGTTTCAGATAAATAATTGTTTAATATAAATATTGCATGGGTAGTATTCACCATCTGAAATCCAAATTTGACTGTCCTGTAATTTATTTGGCAGCCCTGTTAGAAGGTAAGCAGGTGTCAGAGAAGTGGCTAAGGTGGAAAGTGGGAACTGAATCATAGCTAGGAAACAAAAGTGCTAGGAAACCCCAAGCTGTCGGTTACCCCAAAGGTGGGAAATGACAGCAAATCCTGCTGGAGGCCTGGGAGGTGGGGGGGAGAGGACAAACTGACAGGCTAGACAGTGTAAAAGATTGTGAGGATACGTCTGAGAGTAAGAGGGTTTCTCCTCACTCCTGGAGGGGACCCGTCTCACTCTGAGACCTATTCTCTACCTTCCTTTTGCTCTGCCATAAATGTGTGCCTATGTTATTGTTTTGTATTTGTGATCCCTCCATCATCAGCTTCACTTGGTACCAGTGTTCATTCTTGACATGGGGAGCCTGTCTCTTGTGGTCAGGAGATTCCTCTTTGGCAGGGGTGCTTACATTCTAGATACTTCTCCTCCTTATTCCCCAGTTGCGATTAAGGCCTCGGTGTGGGTTTTGCCCACTAAGGGAGACCCATCTCTGGAAGCTTCTAGGACAGGTGTCAAAGGGATGTCCTGGAGGATGCACACATCCTTTAATGGGCACCATTATCCTACAAAAGTGCCACACCGGAACTACGTGGTGACAACTGATGACCCGATGGCTGCGCTGAAGGCACAGAGTAAAGAGAGTCATTGAACCAGCCCCCAGCCTCCCACCTCAGAGCTCATGTGATGCGAGGTGATGGGTCGTTGGCACCCCCAGGCTGCCTTCCTAAGCTTCCTGTGCCCCTGCTGGAGTCTTTGGCCTGCCCGTGGCCTGAGCTATTGGCACTGGGGGGCGGGGTGCACTGTGTGTGCCCAGGTATGCAGGACTGGCCACATCTCTGAGCCCTGTGTGCAAGTGCACAGCCGGGGGGCAGTGGCTGAATATTTGAGACTGGTCCTCTGTAGAACGGTCCCTCATTTTGTCCCAGCCCACAGATTTCTGACAGAGCCCCCAACGTGCTGTCTGCCACCTTACCCAGGGGCTGGTGAAACCTGTGGCCAGATGGGGTGGCGGGAGAATGATGTGGATGTTTGCTCCTCACGTGCCCCTGGACTGTCCTTCCTCCGCATGTCCACCCACGCAGAGAACTCTGTGTCCTTGGGCCAACTTGCAGTCTAGTTTAAGCACAGATGTGCTATCAACTGAGTACAAACCAGGGACCTCGCAATGGCTCTGCCTCTGCCCATCGTCCTGTGCTGGGTGAGGGGCCTTAACCTCAGCTCAGCCATTTCGGCTGGAGCAGGCCTCCGGGACGTCCTGTGCAGCTCCACGGAGCACTTGCTGGCTGGAGCAGCTCTCGTGGGGGCGTTTGTACCTCAGGGGTCCCAGGAAGCAAGTGAGGGGCCTTCATCTCTGTGCCCCTCTGCATCCTGCCTCACGGACCCACAGATGTGGAGAAGTCTGGCCACCAGCATGGCCAGAGCGGAACGGGCCCTGTCCTCGCTGCCCTGTGGCTACTCAGGCACAGGAATGAGCTCCCTCCCGCTCCTAGTGGGGCTCTAACGTGAGGAATAGGAGCTGGAGTCTGGCATTCAGGTGCAATGAATGATTCGCAGTTAACTCAGATGGCCGAGCCAGGAAGAACAGGTATACTATGAACCTGTAACAAAAATTTAGTTTTTCCAACAGAAAAATGACTCTCATTTATAATAAAATCTGTTTCACTGTAGGATTCTCTTTTGGTTATCAGCTCCTCCAAGAGCTAATTTATAGCTTTCACATGAAGGCTGAAACCCAATTATAGCACGAGAGGGTTTTGTTTTTGTTATGAACTATTTAAACTTGTCACGTGAAACCTAATACATTAAATGCCTAGGACAAATGGTCGGACTGACATTCAGCAGGAGTTAGGACACTTATGTTACCCACTATGTTTAATACTTTCTGACAGTCTTTATCATCACCATTCTTGTTATCTTATAGCCATAATTTAATGTATGGCTTAAAGGTTTAATTCAGCCCTCCAGTTGCAGGTATGATCCATGCAGCCTTGGAGGTATGACAGTGTATAACTCCTCCCCCAGCTTGTTCTGCACACTCCTTTAGCATTTAGTGACTTGCTTTCATAATAAAGATTATCTTTTCCAACATTTTTGTTTGCCATAAATGTATTCCCAATTGGGGAATTGAAATATTATTCCTATCGCTGGCCATTCCCAAGTGTAAGAAAGATTTCCCTTATAGTCAGGCACATATATTTCCATGTAACTTCCATTAATTTTAGCTTTTACCATGGTTGGTAAGAAACAAACAAAACAACCAAGGCAATTTTTTATGTATATTAAAACAGATCTTATGCACCCAGCAGGGATTTTTTCCGGACTAAACATTTTCATTTCATTAACCCATCTTTTTTCTATTACTGTTTGCACACCCTTGTCCTGCCGGGCTTCCTCCTTAGAGTACTCTCATGTATTTTCAGTGCTTTCCGTGAAATAAGAACTCAAAAGCCCAGTGTGTCTCATCAGTGCAGAATACAATAGCATATTTCTTGCTTTGCTAACATACTCTATTAATTACTTATGTTTTTCAAAGACATTTATCTTTCAATTGAAAAATGATAAATTGATAAATTAGCTTCTCAGTTACTGATACTACTAAGGTATATTTTACATAAGCAGTTGTAAATTTAATATCTGTGTTCATTCAGAATACTAAATGAAGGCCAAAGACCCATGACATGAGGCATTAGAAGACACCTCTCACCTTGCTGATATCCATTGATGTGATGACATATGTGGCACTTCGGGGAAAAGTCTTAAAAGTACAATCTCCTATTACAAACAAAACTATTCTACTGAATTTCTTAACTGGCATTCTTTTAGCACGTTTGCTTAACAAACTAAAAACCTTTGATTAAATTCATCAAAATAGTGCTAAGTTCAATAAAACACAAATCTTGGCCTCAGGTAGCTTAACATTTCGTTGAGAGATTAATTCTACCTTATAAATTCTATATATTAAATGCCATAGATAATGTAAGTAGGAGTGCAAGGTGGGTGAGTGCAAAGGAAGGAAAGGATATGTTTCACTGAAGACGTAACATATTGTCTGAGTCATAATAGTATATATCAGGAGGCTAAGTATATAGGTGTGGAGAGGAACTTCTCAAAACACAAATTCTCTTACTACACTAAGTAGTAATTATTTGAGTATATGAATCTATATGTATTCTCTGAGGACCAACTACAATTTTACCTTTTATTATTTGCTGAGTTTTAATTCTTAAACATAATATTTCTTCATTTTTCAATTGAAAAATAAATGTCTTTGAAAAACATAAGAAGCCTGGCCTAATGGCTCATACCTGTAATCTTAACACTTTGGGAGGCCAACAAAGGAAGATCACTTGAGGCTGGGAGTCTGAGACCATGCTGAGCAATGGTGAGACCTCATCTCAACTAAAAAAAAAAAAAAAATCAGGCATGATGGTGAAGCTTGCATGCCCAAGGGTTTGGGAGGCTGATTGCCTTAGCACTGGAGTTCAAGGTTACCATGAACTGTGATTACGTCCTTGTCCTCCAGCCTACAAAACTTGGTGAAATCTCGTGTCAAAACAAAGCAGGGAGAGAAGAGGTGTAAAAGGATTTGAATATGCATCTTGTCTGTATTATGTGTGTATAGATTCATCAAGACATATTTTTCAAACTTGAAAATAAGATCAACTTTTTTGTCTCTGCTTTCAGCAGATATAGCAAAACAGTGAAGGCAGAAATGTGTTCTGCAAATGTCATGAACATTTCATGTAGCGTTGTACACTCCTAAATTTCATAGCTTAAAAGAGCCATAAAAATAAAAGTAATTTGGGCGGCTCCTGTGGCTCAGCGAGTAGGGTGCCGGCCCCATATACCGAAGGTGGCGGGTTCAAGCCTGGCCTCGGCCGAACTGCAAAACAAAAAAATAGCCGGGCGCTGTGGCGGGCGCCTGTAGTCCCAGCTACTAGGGAGGCTGAGGCAAGAGAATCGC